>JANAVB010003599.1:11577533-11834037 GCA_029216955.1 Iris pallida | reverse complement strand
TATTCTTCCCGCAATCCACGGCAGCTGCGATGTTCGGAGAGGAAGCTTCTCTGGAACGACCTCCTTGCATCCATCACCTTTACCCCAATTCCCTTTGGCTTTGCATCGGAACTTTAATGCGATCACCTGCAGCGCAGAGAAATCCGGTGGCCATTCTCCGCCCACCCCGGCCATGCTTATTCAACAACTTCTTCAACGCCCACTTGACGTCGCTCCAGTTCTCTGGCAACGCTTTCACCTGGTGCAACATGCAGGACGGCGATCGACGTCAATATTCCAGGCTTGACAGGGCCCTCACGAATGCCTCTGGAACGACTTGGGGACTCCACCAACCTGTCCCACCTCAACTCCACGATCAACCAAAACCCCCTATTAGTTAAGATCAACAACAAGACCTCCTCATCCAAAAATAATTCCAATTCCTCGACTTCTGGGCCAGGCCCCCCAGTTTTCAGGACATTGTTGCGGAAGCATGGAATCGCGAGGAGTCCCTCAACCCCCTTACCCGGGTGAGCAGCTTAAGGCCACCAGAAAGCCCTGTCAGCTTGGAGCAAGCTCGCCTATGGGGACATCTTTCAAGCAGTTCGGGAAGCCGAGGATGACGTCACCCGCGGCGCCGAAGCCCTGGTCGTCACGGATCGCTCGTCAAGGCTAGAAGAGCCCTCAACCTCACCAAGGTTATTCTCAAATTCAGAATCAAAGTGGAGACCGATTTCTAGAAACAGAAAGCGAGGTTGAAATGGGACAGCGAGGGGACAAAACTCGAAGTACTTTTATGCTGCGTTAACGGACGCAGACAGAAACTTTCGATCCACAGGACTACCGATGACAATGGGAACATCATTACTGACCACAAGAGTATCCAAGAGGCGGCGACGGAATTTTCCAAACTATTCTCCAAAGATACAGTCCACAAGATAGAGCATTCCTAGATCAAATCCCTCTCCTCATTAATGACGTAGACAACACCCGGTTGAACCAACCCCCCTCAGTCTAGGAAGTTAAAGATGCAGTATAGGCCTGAACGAGCACAGTGCACCGGGCCCGGACGGGTTCTCGGGTGTATTCTTTCGTACTTGCTGCAAGATTATCGAACAAGACTTACCGAGCGGCTATTGCCTTCTTCGAAGTGCCATATACCCCAAAGCCATCTCGAGCGCCAATCTGATCCTTATCCCGAAACGACAACCCGGAGACTTTTGCGACTTTCGTCCCATTAGTCTTTGTAACTTCACCAACAAAATCATATCCAAAGTCATTGCTACCAGAATGGCTGGCCTTCTCCGAAGATCATCTCGAGGAACAGAGCGGTTCGTTCGCGGTAGGAATATCCAGGACAATTTATGCTGGCCAAAAATTAATCACCTGCATAAATTTCCAGTGAGGGGAGGCAACATTGCTGTTAAAATCGACATGGAAAAAGCTTATGATAGACTGGATTGGCAATTTATGATCTGGATTTTCAGAGCCTTCGGTTTCTCGGAAACCTGGACTAATATCATCTGGAGGATCTATCAGTAACTCGTGGTTCTCCACGTCATCAACGGCCAAGCAGCTGATTCTTCAAATCCCACCGTGGGGTGAGACAGGGCGACCCGCTATCCTCCACCGTTTTTATCATCGCAGCCGACGCTCTGAGCAAGAACCTTAATAATAGATCCATACCCCAACTTCCAGCACATCACACATCCAGTGGATGCCCTATCATCACCCACCTGGCCTTCGCCGACGACTACTTATCTTCTCGTCCGGGGATGAAGATCAGTTGCAAGTGATTCACAACACCCTCACGAGATACTCCAGATGTTCCAGCCAGAAGATCAACCACTCCAAGAGCGATCTACGCCCACCACAACACCAACTGGAGCACGCCAACAACTCTCCGAGTTAACATCCTTTTCGGTCGGCAGACCCCCATTCACCTATCTCGGTGCCCTTTAGTGTACGGGAGTACAACGTCAGCATATTCCAGGACTTGACCACCAGAATCAGGAAGAAACTGGAAGGGTGGCATAATGACCCTTACCCCGGGTGGCAAGATGATCCTTATCAATCAGTTCTTTCCTCCATCCCCATTCACACCCTAGCAGCCTGTTCGCCGCCACATTAAGGTTCTCTCCTCGATCGAACAGATCTTTTGTAATTTCTTCTGGGGACATAGCAACGGCCAGGATAAGCACCACTGGGCCGGTTGGGAATCTATGGCGCTACCTACTGGAGAGGGGGGTCTGGGCTTCACCAAACTCATTCACATTGTTAAAGCATTATCGATGAAACTGTGGTGGAACCTACGCACGAGCAGCAACTTATGGTGCATGTTCATGAAAGCTAGATACTTCAAAAACATACACCCCTCAATGGCCATTTCCAACTGCAGATCTTTAGCGGCCTGGCGCCGTATCCTCATCGGTCGCGACCTTGCCGAACCGGCGATGAGACTTCATCTGGGAGCAGGCGACTCGAATCCATTCCTTGAGCGATGGTTGGAGACAGCATGATTTCGAGTATCACCGAGACCCTGAGAGATTGCAAGATCAGTGACCTGTGGGACCCCACCACCGACGACTGGCACTGGGACCAGATTCGTGAGTGGTCCGGTTCCCGGCGGAGAGCATCCGTGAGCTCGGGTTACGCATCGGCAGCGATGCGGATGAGTTAAAATGGTCTTCCGAGGCTTCCGGGGCATTCTTTCTGAGGTCGGCTAGAACCGCCATCCGGACACCAACCGCCTCACCTTCCAATGGTGCACTTCTGGCATTCTTGTATCCCCAAGAAATGGTCCTTCCTATTGTGGAGAGCCCTCAGTATGAGACTTTCGACTGATGACATCCTCACCACCATCGGGATCAGCTTAGCATCAGCCTGCTCCTGCTGCTCTGCGTGCCAGTCGGAGACTATCGATCACATATTTCGACAGGGCGAGCTGCCGGACAGGACGTGGACTTCCTTAACCACTTTTCAGCGTGGAGCAAGGCGGCGGATGTTTCCACGATCTTCTGGTTTCCTGGAGTTCTGCCTCCCACGGCCACCAGATCGTCGCAGCGGCCGCCACTTGGATCATTAGGAAGAATCGCAACAAAGCGAGATACGAAGGTCACCAATACTCGGCGAACCAGCTCATTCGGGAAATTTCCTGACAATGCCGTAAGCGGAGCACCCTGTGTTCCCACAGCCCGAGAGCATTTTGGTCGGTGCTACCCTGGTAGCCCCGGGCGATAGCTTCGCCCCTTTCCCTCCCTCTTTTTGTGGTATACCTGTATAGGCTTCAGCATTTTGCGCCTTGTATACGATTTTTGCGGTCGTCGTGCCGTCTTTAATAAAATGAGGGGGTTTTCCAATATATATATATAATATATAATAATATATATATATATATATTATATATTATATATATATACCCTCTTTACTTTCAAATAGGCATTTGTATATATATTTTCACGCCCCGCTTCCCGGATGGAAGGGTGACGTCATAACACATCCCCAGGCTACGCACCGAAATTCGCGATTGTCGCCTGTAAACATCAGCAGAATGGAAAATACAAGGAATTGCATGGTATTAAAATATAGTGTAGCGTTATTACAGGGAACTTTTCCAGCAATATTGTTACAGATTATTACAAAAATAGAATTGCAAATGACAACGATACTGCTGGTCATAACAGTGGGTAGTCCAGACAGTTACTCCTCGTTGTAGTGCAGCGATACTTCGGCGGAGGCGTCTTCTGCTTCTTCACCTAGTGAACAAATACTAGGTCGTTTAGAAAACGACGAGCAAGTCCTCGGCCAAGAACGGTAAAAGTTAAACAAAATAATGAAGATGTAGTTTTAAAAGAAGAGACATGGTATACTAAATTGCACTGCTATATATATATATTTTAGTAAAACATGAATGAAGATCAATGTCCTACTCCATGAATAATAAGATTTCTGAGCTTCCCTTGAGCTTTTAATAGGAATTGCTTCCCTTGAACAATTAATGACACTGCCTACTTATGATAGACAGCGTTGTTTTCTGGAGTAAGACTTGAAGATATGCAGTTTTGAGAACAATGCTCCGAATAATCCTCTAAATATTTCCCGTGAACAATCCCGTTAACCTGGGATCAGGCTGTGAATTTCGAGCCTCCCTTGGGCTAAATAAAGGACATCTATTGATGTTACTGTCAGATAGATGTTGAGCCTCCCTTGGGCTAGTGCACCCTAGTTGAAACTAGATGCACGGATTTCCGAGATTTCAGAATACTGATCAGCTCTTTTTGTTATTTATGTTACGGGATATCTAGGGATATTCGGTTGTTCTCCCCTCCCAAATGCCTCCTAATATTCAGAAATTTCCAAAAATTTCCGAAGATCGGAAATTTTGTCTATCTCCTAAATTTCTCAAAAATTTCGGCAGAGTCTCCTTTGTATGAAGGAGCCCCGAAAATTTACAAGAAACAATTTCTATAATGACAGAAAAATATGGGCTCGCCGACCCCTTCGGTGGAGCAACTCTCAACACCGGAACCACGCAAGTAAGTATTGGGCTCGCCGACCCCTTCGGTGGAGCAACTCTCAACACCGGAACCATACAAGGAATAAAAGAACAGAAAGAAACTGGAGATTTATACCTGAGCAGGCATTTATTACCTTTCCTTTAGCAATAGATCAATGCGCGGCTTGTAAATGGCTTTGCAGTTTGTCAAATAGAGCAAATGTTTATTTAACTATGCAAGACTTTATAATATATAACCATATGTGTACAGGTACAGATATATATGTATGTATATATGTATGTAGATACATTTATAAAGATATATATATATATATATATATATATATATATATATTATATATATATATATATATATATATATATATATATATATGTATATTTATATATATGTAGGTGTAGATTTATATATATATATATATTTATATATATATGTATATATATATATATATATATATATATATATATATATATATATATATATATATATATATATATATATATATATACATGTGTAGGTAGTATAACGAGAATTAAAACAAAAGAAACTCTTCCATATTGCATGAAGCAAAAGAATGTAATATAAACGGAAATTATTTCTAACTATAGATACACAAAATTGAGTAACTACGTAATGAGTAGAGAGAAGCAGGGTCCTTTTTACCTTTCCGGCGTACGGTCCAGTTGTTCAGTTCCAAATTTTATGACAACTTACCATTGGAGAGTCCCATATGTTCATTTGTGTTTGTTTGTTCATGGAGAGTCCAATAGTTCATGTCCATAAATCGCAAGTCCAAAGTCCGTGTTCAAAATTGATTTCTCTACTTGTGTCCATTCGATTATCCACTTGTTCGAAATATCTTACCTAAATATTTTACTTTTGTTTATGTCAAATTAAACATCTACTAGAAATTAGAATTTGCAACATTTTAATATATCATGACTTGATTTAAGTATTATTAAATTCAGAATTTAACTAAACAAAATTCAGAGATACTATCTTAACTTATATTCCAATCTTATATGAAATTTTTGATTTTTAGAAGGTTAAACCATATACTTCAATTTTCTGGTATTACCAAAATATTTATGAAGCTATAATTTCAGAATTTTAACATGAAAATAAAAGAATAAATATAATTTTCATTAACCTAGATGGAAAAACTTGAGAAGAAGAAGGAGGTGAGGACTTGCCTTGGGTTGAGAATGTCCTAACCTTCTTCACAAACCCTAATTAGAACCCAATAGCAAAATAATACTTTGTTAGTAACCTAACCTAGTTGGAATTGAAACAAAATATAAGGATTGAGGAAGAAGAGGGAAAATCACCTAGGTTTCTTCTTGGGGAGTTGAAGTAGAGGAGGAAGGAGATGAAGATGGAGAAGAGGATGGAGTAGTGGATGAGGAGGAGGCGGCGGCGGGCGTCGGGCGGCGGCAGCGGCGTCGGGCGGCGGCGGCGGCGGGCTCCGGCCGGCAGCAGCAGCGGCAGTAGTGGAGAGGGGGGGGGGTCGGGTGAGTGTGTGTGTGAGTGTTTTTTTTTTTTTTTGTTTCTTTTTTTTTTTCCTTCTCTTTCTTCTATGTGTGTGTGTGTTTATATAGAAGGGGAGGGGGTGGATAAGTTGTGCTGTGGGGTGAGGTGTGTTTGTGTGTGGGGGAGGGAAAAGAATTAAATGGGGAGTAGTGAGGTGTATTCTTTCTCCACCCTTCTAATGTACACATGGCATGACATGTGTCATGCCATGAAAAATTCTATTTAATAATTTTTTTTTTGAAGCAAATAATAATTGATAATAATAATAAATATCATAATAATAATAATAATAAGAGTATGACAAGTCTACTCCCCTTAGAAAAATTCCGTCCTCGGAATTTGAAATAACTAGTACAACGATTGATTGCTAACCTGGATTAGGGAATAGATACGGATATTGCTTCCGCATGTCTTCTTCCTTCTCCCAAGTTGAATCTCCAGGTGAGTCCTTGCTCCATGCGACTCGTACTAATGGAATGACCCGATTGCGGAGTACCTTTTCTCTTCGATCCAAGATCCCAACGGGTCTCTGTTCGGTCCGTAGTGTAGGTCCAACGGTGATTTCTGAATGATCGAGTATATGGCTTGGATCAGACACATATCTTCGTAATTGGGAAACATGGAATACATTGTGAACTCCCTCTAGTGTTGGGGGTAAAGCAAGCCGATATGATACATTCCCTACTTTTTCCAATATGTCGAAGGGCCCAATGTATCTCGGACTCAATTTTCCTCTGGTCCCGAATCTGATGGTTCCCTTGGTTGGTGAAATCTTTAGAAAAACATGATCTCCAGGTTGAAATTCCAGTATTCTTTGATGCTTATCAGCCCACATTTTCTGTCTGTCCTGGGCTGCTTGCAAGTGACTTCTTATTATCTTGACCATGTCCACAGTTTGTGTCACTAGTTCTGGTCCTAACAACTGTCTTTCTCCTACGTCGGTCCAGCATACCGGCGATCTGCACTTTCTACCATACAGTGCTTCAAAAGGAGCCATTTTGATACTATCATGATAACTGTTGTTATATGAAAATTCCACCAGATGTAGATGATCATCCCATGCTCCCCCAAAATCTAAGGTACAAGCTCTCAGCATGTCTTCTAGTGTCTGAATGGTTCTTTCAGACTGGCCGTCTGTTTGGGGGTGATAGGCGGAGCTAAATTTCAATTGAGTGCCAAGGTTTTCCTGCAAGCTTTTCCAGAAGTGTGAAGTGAATCGGGTATCTCTATCCGATACTATACTTACTGGTACTCCATGTTGACTGACAATCTGTTTCATGTACAATTCTGCTAGTATCTCTGTTGACTGTCCAACTCGAAAAGGAAGAAAATGAGCGAACTTTGTAAGTCTATCTACAATGACCCAAATAGCATTATTACCTCTTTGGGTCCTTGGCAGTCCTGTCACAAAATCCATCGTGAGATGCTCCCACTTCCATTCGGGTATGGGCAGCGGCTGAAGAAGTCCTGCTGTCCTTTGATGCTCTGCTTTCACTTGTTGACAGACGAGACATCTGGACACGAATCTGGCGATTTCTCTCTTCATCCCGTGCCACCAAAACGTCTGTCTCAAATCTTTATACATCTTAGTGCTGCCCGGATGAATAGAATATTGTGAGTTATGGGCTTCTGTCATGACCTCCGTTCTCAAACTTCCTCTGGGTACACATAACCGATCTCCGAATCTGAGCGATCCGTCCGGATGCTTCCTTATCCCGGTCTGGAGTCCTGCTTCTGTTTGTTTCCAAATTTTCTGAAGTTTTGGATCACTTTGTTGGGCTTCCTTAATTCTATCTATTAAGGAGGATTGCACTTGTAAGTTTTGCCATATCCCTTCGATTATCGGGCATATTACTTCAATTCCCATTTTCCTCAAATCCTCAAGGATTTCCTTGGGTGTATTTAGAAAGAAGCTTCAGGTCTTCTACTTAAGGCATCGGCCACTTTATTAGCCTTGCCTGGATGATATGTTAGCTCCATATCAAAATCCTTCAGTAACTCCAACCATCTTCTTTGCCTCATATTGATCTCCTTTGTGTGAAGACATATTTCAAGCTCTTGTGATCGGTATAAATTTTGATTCTTTCTCCGTATAAATAGTGTCTCCATAACTTGAGTGCAAATACCACTGCTGCAAGTTCGAGATCATGAGTTGGATAATTTCTTTCATGTGTTTTTAATTGTCTGGATGCATATGCTATGACTCTTCCGTGCTGCATTAGTACACATCCTAGACCCTTTCCTGATGCATCACTATATATCTCATATCCACCTGAACCGGATGGTAATGCCAGTATTGGGGCTGAAATTAATCTTTTCTTTAACTCGTCAAATGCGGTTTGACATTTCTCTGTCCAGTTAAACTTTTCTTCCTTCCGGGTAAGACGGGTTAAAGGTTCTGCAATCCTTGAAAAATTCTCTACGAATCTTCGGTAATAACCAGCCAACCCCAAGAAACTTCAAATTTCCGCTACAGACTTAGGTGTCGGCCAAGACTTAACTGCTTCTACTTTCTTCGGGTCTACTGAGATGCCTTCTCCGCTGACAATATGCCCTAGAAATGGTATTTGATCCAGCCAAAATTCACATTTACTAAGCTTGGCATATAATTTTTCCTCCTGCAGAGTTTGCAATACTATCCTCAAGTGCTTTTCATGCTCTTCTTCACTTTTGGAGTATATAAGAATGTCATCAATGAACACAATCACAAACTTATCCAGATATTGGTAAAATACTCGATTCATCAGGTCCATAAATATAGCTGGTGTATTTGTCAACCCGAATGGCATAACTAAGAATTCGTAATGCCCATACCGAGTCCTAAATGCAGTCTTTGGAATATCTTCTCTTTTTACCTTCACTTGATGATATCCGGACCACAAATCTATTTTTGAAAATACCCTTGCCTCTCATAACTGATCAAATAATTGATCGATCCTAGGTAAGGGATATTTGTTCTTGATGGTAACCTCATTCAAAGCCCTATAATCAATTACTAGGCGTAGGGTACCATCCTTCTTTTTCACAAATAATACCGGCGCACCCCATGGCGAAGCGCTAGACTGAATAAATCCCTTGGATAATAATTCTTTTATTTGTTTGTTTAACTCAGCCAGCTCCTCCTTGTTCATTGGGTATATCTTTTTGGCTATGGGTGCAGCTCCAGGTATTAAATCTATAGAGAATTCTACAGCTCTATCTGGGGGTAGCCCTGACAATTCTTCTGGAAATACGTCCTTAAATTCTTCTACTACCCTTGGAAAGTCTGCTCTGCCACTCCTTGCAGCAGTACTGGCAACTCATATTTCTCTAGTTCTTCTGCATTGAATTCTTTCTGGTCTCTTACAAATTCACAAAATTCTCCGTCAGGAAGTTGAAAAGAAACTTTCCCCTGACTGCAATCTATGTTGGCTGATGTTGCAGTTAGCCAATCCATACCCAATATTATATCATAGTTGCTTGTTGGGAAAACGAGCAACCGGGTACGAAAAGCTCCTCCACCCAATTTTATGGGACATCTACTACATACCCGACTGACTTCTACTACTCCATTACCGGTAAGGACTTTCAGCAATTTAGGCAGAGGTTGTGACTCTATTTCACGTTGTGATATAAAAGAAGATGCTATAAATGAATGGGTAGCCCCGGAATCAAATAATACTGATGCTGGATATGCAGAAATTAAAATAGTACCTGAAATTACTTCTCCGGGAATATTAGCGTCTTCGGCTCCCATCACAAATGCTTGCCCTTGCTTATTCCTTTTCTTGTTATTATTTTGGACTTGAGTCGCCCGTTGTGCCTGTTGAAATTGATATGCCTGAGGTGCATAGGGCGGCCTGTACTGATTTCCATAAGCCATGGCTGCTTGTGACGTTGGTGCCTGCATCATAGGTCGAGGTTGGGTTCCTTGAACTGGAGGTCGGTATCCCTGATTGTAGCTTTGTGTGATTGCTCCAGTTGCAGGCATTTGAGGGCATTGATGGGTTGGATGATTACCTGCCCCACATTTCAAACAGAGCCCTAATCTTCTCCTACATACATTTATCTTATGACCTGGTTTATGGCAGTAATTACAGACAACGGATCTGTCTTGGTTGCCGTTCTGAGGACGCTTAGGCGGTTCCTGCCAATGATTCTTGTTGGAGGATGCCCCCTCCTCAAAAGTCCTCTTAGGTTGTGGAGACCGGAAAGGTTGTTCTTCCTTCAGTATCCTTTCTTGGTCTCGAGCAGCTTCTGTTGCCTCTGAAAATGTTCGGCATCTATAAGAGGCGACCCTACTTTTAAGTTGGGTCCCAAGTCCTTCTACGAACCTGGATATCTTTGTGTCTTCATCTGCTATCATATTGGGGGCAAATCGACTAAGCCGGGAAAATTCCGCAACATACTCATCAACTGTACGTCTCCCCTGTTTCAGGTAGTTGAACTGCCGTTCTAATTCTATCCGCGCAGACTTGGGATAGAATCTATCTTCAAATTTCTTCTTGAATTCTGCCCATGACATGTCCTCATCAGAATCTTCGGAGTACTCGGCACTCCACCAGTATCCAGCTATGTCTTCCAGCTGGATGCGGATTGCGGGTACTATGTCCTCAGGTTTAACTTTGGCAGCCTTCATTAGGCCTTCAATGGTCCTCAGCCATTGACTCGCTTCCATTGCATTTTCAGTCCCTTTAAATTTGGGCGGCCTAAGATCCCTGAACTCTTTTAGGGTTTTATCCTTGGTATTATTTGAATTCTGCATTTGTTCTAGTATCGTGGCATTTGTGGCATGGGCAGCATTGGCCTGTTGATTATTGGATTCCAATAATCGCTGGAACAATTGGAACATGTCAGCCACGGTTGGCTCCGTTGATGTTTGCGGTGGTGGATTGTTTGATTGAGTATGATTGTCCATATCCTGAAATAAAGACACAATCCCTCAGGAATTATTTCGGCTCACAATGTTCATTCATAACAAGGTATACAGCAGAGTCATATATATATTTCATTAAAAGAGAGTATTACAAAAAGTGGCTCCCACTCTCAACTTCACATTTGTTTACATCCATTTTCATCTAACCTACTTGTGTCACTCCACCTCCCAAAATGTGACATAGTATCTATCTTTAACTATCCTTTCTTGTATACACATCTGCCGATTTCAAAATACCACACGGCAGACAAAAAGATTCCTTCTTCACTGTACATATGTTGGTTAGGTTTTTCTTATTCTAAGGCCTCGATGAGGATTCTTTCCTCAGTGAGGATGTCAACTTCTGGATGGAGTCTTTCAAAATCATCTAATGTACCCTCATATCCATGTAGTCCGATATAAATACGGTTTGGGTCTCGGACATGCAGGCAGTAAGTTATATTGGCCTGATATACTTCGGCTCCGTCTTCAATGTCCCTGACAATGGGACGAGTGACTGCATAGAATATTTGATAAACATGGATATCGTACCAGTCAGGTGCGTTCCACATTAGTCTGGCATAGCGCTGGTATAAGTATATAGTGTAATCACTTCCGTCCCATTCCAAACTTGGCATAAACAGATCCATACCTACATTCATAGTATCTTTAAGAAAATATTGACCAGGAATAAAATATAGGAAAAGCATATTTATTTATAGATAGCATAACATGCTTCTACTATATATATATATATGCTACATACATTCATATGTTACTTACCTATTAGTGCCTAATACTTATTTTACATATCTCATTACATATTTTCACACACACCCTATACAAAGTCAAAGATCTAATACTTGTTTACATATTTATATTATACATCTTCTTCTTGCTGGAGGGTTTCTAAATCCACATACGTCTTATATTTAGAATCATTGCTTCTGGGTGGGCCTGCTTCCATTCTTCTAGTGTACCGTTGCGTTCATTCTCTGGACCTTCCGATGGTTCTGCCTTGATTAATACATAATAGTGCACTGTATTATAATATACTTTCCTTTCGTCCACTATATCTGTCACTACTGGGTACTTCAGCTCGTAGTGTACTCCATAAGCTTCTATCATCCCCTTTGGAGCTACTTTCCACATCTTCCTTACAAATGCATAATACTCATCCAGGCTGTGACTATCGTTTCCTAATATTGCAAAGGGCACGAAGCGGAACATGATCTACATTAAGAATTTCTTGAGTCAATATCCATTTACTAGAATGACATAGTTGGCTAGAAAAGAGGTAATCAACTACTAACTATTAATATTTCCTCCTTAGAGATTCCTAGAGTGTGATTGGGATTCGTAGTGCTCCTTATGATTCTATAACCTACGTTTTATCCAAACCTATGTCCTATCCTAGATTTTCCAATCTTGCTGACCTGCATGGGCCACCACTTAAAGGACATGTCACGTCCCGCTTCCCGGATGGAAGGGTGACGTCATAACACATCCCCAGGCTACGCACCGAAATTTACGATTGTCGCCTGTAAACATCAGCAGAATGGAAAATACAAGGAATTACATGGTATTAAAATATAGTGTAGCGTTATTACAGGGAACTTTTTCAGCAATATTGTTACAGATTATTACAAAAATAGAATTACAAATGACAACGATACTGCTGGTCATAACAGTGGGTAGTCCAGACAGTTACTCCTCGTTGTAGTGCAGCGATACTTCGGCGGAGGCGTCTTCTTCTTCTTCACCTAGTGAACAAATACTAGGTCGTTTAGAAAACGACGAGCAAGTCCTCGGCCAAGAACGGTAAAAGTTAAACAAAATAATGAAGATGTAGTTTTAAAAGAAGAGACATGGTATACTAAATTGCACTGCTATATATATATATTTTAGTAAAACATGAATGAAGATCAATGTCCTACTCCATGAATAATAAGATTTCCGAGCTTTCCTTGAGCTTTTAATAGGAATTGCTTCCCTTGAGCAATTAATGACACTGCCTACTTATGATAGACAGCGTTGTTTTCTGGAGTAAGACTTGAAGATATGCAGTTTTGAGAACAATGCTCCGAATAATCCTCTAAATATTTCCCGTGAACAATCCCGTTAACCTGGGATCAGGCTGTGAATTCCGAGCCTCCCTTGGGCTAAATAAAGGACATCTATTGATGTTACTGTCAGATAGATGTTGAGCCTCCCTTGGGCTAGTGCACCCTAGTTGAAACTAGATGCACGGATTTCCGAGATTTCAGAATACTGATCAGCTCTTTTTGTTATTTATGTTACGGGATATCTAGGGATATTCGGTTGTTCTCCCCTCCCAAATGCCTCCTAATATTCAGAAATTTCCAAAAATTTTCGAAGATCGGAAATTTGTCTATCTCCTAAATTTCTCAAAAATTTCGGCAGAGTCTCCTTTGTATGAAGGAGCCCCGAAAATTTACAAGAAACAATTTCTATAATGACAGAAAAATATGGGCTCGCCGACCCCTTCGGTGGAGCAACTCTCAACACCGGAACCATGCAAGGAATAAAAGAACAGAAAGAAACTGGAGATTTATACCTGAGCATGCATTTATTACCTTTCCTTTAGCAATAGATCAATGCGCGGCTTGTAATGGCTTTGCAGTTTGTCAAATAGAGCAAATGTTTATTTAACTATGCAAGACTTTATAATATATAACCATATGTGTACAGGTACAGATATATATGTATGTATATATGTATGTAGATACATTTATAAAGATATATATATATATATATATATATATATATATATATATATATATATATATATGTATATTTATATATATGTAGGTGTAGATTTATATATATATATATTTATATATATATATGTATATATATGTATATATATAAAAAAAATATATATATATATATATATATATATATATATATATATATATATATATATATATACATGTGTAGGTAGTATAACGAGAATTAAAACAAAAGAAACTCTTCCATATTGCATGAAGCAAAAGAATGTAATATAAACGGAAATTATTTCTAACTATAGCTATACACAAAATTGAGTAACTACGTAATGAGTAGAGAGAAGCAGGGTCCTTTTACCTTTCCGGCGTACGGTCCAGTTGTTCAGTTCCAAATTTTTATGACAACTTACCATTGGAGAGTCCCATATGTTCATTTGTGTTTGTTTGTTCATGGAGAGTCCAATAGTTCATGTCCATAAATCGCAAGTCCAAAGTCCGTGTTCAAAATTGATTTCTCTACTTGTGTCCATTCGATTATCCACTTGTTCGAAATATCTTACCATAAATATTTAATACTTTTGTTTATGTCAAATTAAACATCTACTAGAAATTAGAATTTGCAACATTTTAATATATCATGACTTGATTTAAGTATTATTAAATTCAGAATTTAACTAAACAAAATTCAGAGATACTATCTTAACTTATATTCCAATCTTATGATATGAATTTTTTGATTTTTAGAAGGTTAAACCATATACTTCAATTTTCTGGTATTACCAAAATATTTATGAAGCTATAATTTCAGAATTTTAACATGAAAATAAAGAATAAATATAATTTTCATTAACCTAGATGGAAAAACTTGAGAAGAAGAAGGAGGTGAGGACTTGCCTTGGGTTGAGAATGTCCTAACCTTCTTCACAAACCCTAATTAGAACCCAATAGCAAAATAATACTTTGTTAGTAACCTAACCTAGTTGGAATTGAAACAAAATATAAGGATTGAGGAAGAAGAGGGAAAATCACCTAGGTTTCTTCTTGGGGAGTTGAAGTAGAGGAGGAAGGAGATGAAGATGGAGAAGAGGATGGAGTAGTGGATGAGGAGGAGGCGACGGCGGGCGTCGGGCGGCGGCAGCGGCGTCGGGCGGCGGCGGCGGCGGGCTCCGGCCGGCAGCAGCAGCGGCAGTAGTGGAGAGGGGGGGGTCGGGTGAGTGTGTGTGTGAGTGTTTTTTTTTTGTTTTTTTTTGTTTCTTTTTTTTTTCCTTCTCTTTCTTCTATGTGTGTGTGTGTTTATATAGAAAGGGAGGGGGTGGATAAGTTGTGCTGTGGGGTGAGGTGTGTTTGTGTGTGGGGGAGGGAAAAGAATTAAATGGGGAGTGGTGAGGTGTATTCTTTCTCCACCCTTCTAATGTACACATGGCATGACATGTGTCATGCCATAAAAAATTCTATTTAATATTTTTTTTTTGAAGCAAATAATAATTGATAATAATAATAAATATCATAATAATAATAATAATAAGAGTATGACATATATGTATAGTATATATATAATGTTATGATAAGGTTGTTCTCAGATTTTTAGCCTAAATATATATATATATATATATATATATATATATATATATATATATATATATATATATATATATATATATATATTTTAGCCTAAATATATATATATATATATATATATACTGTTCATATACTGTATTTTTGTATATATATATTTATATTTATTTTCTTATATATATATATACAAAAATACAGTATATGAACAGTATATATATATATATATATATATATATATATATATATATATAAACATATTTATTTATGCTATATATATGTGTACTTCTATGTATATATGATTTTTGTGCTATATTTTATTATGTGTAAATTTACATGTTATTTTATTATTTAATTTTATGGCTAAGTATATTTCACTACATTTAAATATTATTATAATATTTTTAATATACATGTGTCTATATATTTAAATTCATATTTTTATGTACTCTGTTAATTAAGGCCATTTAGGTCCAGACCTAGTATGGGTTATGTGGACTTAAATGAGTCTAAATACATTCAAGGCCTGTACGAGTCATATCGAACTTGATTCATGGCTTTGGGTCCCGTATCTGGACTCCGGTTCAATTTCGTATACGTGAATAAAATATTAAATAAATAATTATTTATTTTTCAGAAATTGTAACTTGCTGTATTTGAAATTTTATAAGTAATTTTATTTCTGTAAAAATCTGAAAAAAATTATATTTAAATACTATGTTAATTTATCTAATTTAATATATTTTTCAGGATTTATATAGTACTTTTGACATTTTATAAAATAGAAAAACAGAACTCATTTTTAAGGTACTTAATTTTACTAATTTTTAATGAATATCTATAAGGGTTTCTAAATTCCATAAAAATTAGTATAAATTTCTATAATTAACAAGGATCATTTTGGTACTTTATTTTATGTATATTTGAGCTTTCTGACTATGTTAATAATTGTTGGAACATAGTGTACAGTCTAAATTATTAATTAAATAATTGTGTCTTATGAATTTATGTGTGATTTTGGGATATTTTGGTATTGGACCTTACCCTACCTTAGTATAGAGACCTTAGAAAGTTGTTTTAGGTATTGTGTCACCTCACATTGGTCTCATATGCTAAAGTTATCACTTGGCTAGGTGTCCAGTTAGAAAGTCGTGTCACACCACAAGTGTCCTAGTATTTAACTTAGTATAAAAAACTAAATTTATATATCCTTTTTATAGTGACGGGACACCGGATATCTATAGCTTTATATACCTACCCTTGCTTTGCACGAGGCAAGTACCTCTACAAATTTAATTTACTGCATGTGTTAATAACTGTGAATGAATCATATTAAAATATTGTTTCTTAAAATTGCAAGTCATAACTTCACATGTTTTATACAGCTCCCAGTATCTTTCACATGTTTTAAGCTACCATTGTATCTCTCACATGTTAAAACTTGGGTTATGAGAAAACTGATAGTTGAGTACGTGATCATGCCCCCTTCTCCCGTATGTATGTACCGAGCAAGGTCGTATTTTATATGCATATCTTGTCGTAGGCCATTATCCCGCATTTTTGTACATATGTACACCTATGCTTGTACACTTGTACGTATGTACATTTTATTACTTGTAGACTTGTACACCAGTACATTTTATACCTATTGACGATCACGTGCCTGCTCCAGTTTTAAATATTACATGTACATTTGTCGCTATGACAAATGTATCCTTGCCATGATAGATTATTATATGCCATAATTTTCTGTTATTACATCTCTGTTTCATGCTCCATATATTTAGTTTGTAGAATCAGTAACTGCTCCCGTCCTGACAGCGTTGTAGGTATACTTACCGAGGAGGAGTCGCTATGTGATTCCTATTATGGGGTCGCCATCGAGGATCAGACTTTACCTTACGAGGATGTACCTGCGGGAAAACTCGTCTAGTTTGTTTAGTTGCTCGGGACTTTTGAGAGCAGACATGTTTTAGACTATGTATTTTGTTACTGGACCTGTATCCAGTTTTATATTTTGGCTATGTATTTGGAACATATTCATATACTAGATGATTTTGTGTTTGTGATGTTTTAACTCAATATGACAAATAGAAATGTTAGCACACTTTGATCTTGTATTGTTTATTTTTAGAACAGCTTACTACGTTTTATCTCAAGCGTAGGCTGGACATGACTCGGTCCGGCCCAACATTTGGATAGCGGGTCGTGACAAAGACACAATTAACACAAGAATATTCATTATGAATTTTTTTTTAGGAAACTATGATACCAAATATAAGCAAATAAGATGAGATCACAAATGACTAAAACTTTACCATACAAAACTGTATTATTTTACTACCATGATATTTTCCACTCTCTTATTCTCCTTTGAATTATTATTGCATTTCTCTATTTTTGTTATACAACAGAGGTTTATCCAGAATGCAGCTAACAAACAATTAGCTTACTGATTAGCTTCCTGAGGATCATCAGTGTTCCCAAATACCCATGGAGAAGTTTGAGGAACTTATTCTTGCTACTACTGTATAATAATAATAGGAGATGCATAATAAGAAAAGTTCAGCTTCACCTTATTTATTTTTCAAATATACCCTTGCATATATTTACTAAATAAAATTAGTCATTAAAGCTAATAGGGGCAACTCGGTATTTACGAGAGTTATCTTTTGGTTTTCCTAAATAATCTTGCATGCATGTATAAAATAATATATAGACCAATTATAATAATAAATTTAGAATAATTAAGGCATTTGTCTTTGGTCTTCATAAATAACTTTAATATAATTGGAATAATTACAGTAGCTATCTTTTAGTCTTCTTAATAATAATCTATAAAATACGTACAACGTATGTACATATATACTAGTCGGTATAAACTTTTGACTTTTGAAACAACAACACCAATTATCTCTTCCTTCTCCTTCTAGAATAATATTTACCCTTTTATTCATCTACAAATTTCTTTACCACCCCCTAATGTTCCATCTAGATATTTCCATAATATTTTTACTTATTGCTTTATAACTTTCTTTATGTTATGACGTACGTTGAAATCTTTAACGCAAATCTTTAAACTTTTCACCTTTTCTATCAAACTCTCATTCTTTTTTATGGAGTTTTTATTTCTATCACTCCTCTCCTATAAATAAGGGTGATCTCTAAGCACCAAGCAAGCAAAGCAAAACAATTAGCTAATTTGAGCGAGTAAGCGCATTGTGAGTGTCCTCGTGTGAGTGTTTGCTAGTAGTTCCCTTTGTGAGTGTTATATTGAAAGCTTGTATATATTGTATACAAGTTTTGCATTAATAAAAAAAATAATGTTATGTGCTTCAAGTGTGCTAGGTTCCAATATCCAACATTGACCAGTTTAAGCTATATGCACATTGTCAAGATGCATGAAGAGCTAAGTACCAACTTAAGGAGGATTATGAGAGTCCACATGTACAAATAATCACAATAAATTATCAAGATGCATGAAGACCTAGGTATCAACACAAAGTAGTCGACACATTGACGATTTTCATTAAAAGTGAAAAATTTCATACATTATGATAATTCAGTGCGGTGCACATTTAATTATGGTAAAATAAGAGGGGGGGGACGAAAAAATTCTAAAAAAATAATTACCAAAGAAAAAAAAAATTCCCTCACCCACTCCAAAAAATCACTTTCCCTTTCATGTTTTTTAACCTTTGCAAACACCGAATAGAAAAATTGATAAAAAAAAAATAATTATTTAAAGAAAAAAATAGCAAAGAATTGATTTCTTTTATTTTTCGTGGACCTAACGGGACTACGAGTAATTTAAGCTTAACAACATACAAATTTGTGGAAGGATATCCCGAGACTAGTTTCAGCTAGTAGGATATTTAGAGGTCCACAAAATCAATGGGTTGTATGATTTTTCCTGTCTAATCGGTATTGCTAAAATCTTGAAAGCTAAACATTGGACTATTTCTATGTAGATATATCTAGTTAGAAGTGGGACAAAAAAATATTTGCACGTAAATAGATTACAGCGTAAGTTTTGCAACACAATATATATTTGCAACACCACCACAACAAAATTTTATAGGGATTTTTCCACTTACTAATACGAATTTGTGGTTATGTCTTTTTTTGTATTTATTAGGCTTACATTTTACTTTTTGTCATAATTTTTTTGTGATAAAATAAATATTTTATGTGACACAAAGTAGAATTTAAGTCTAATAAAAAAAAATGTAAGTACAAACTTATATTAATAAGTGGGACGAAACTAAAAACTTTTCAATTTTACATGTATCAAATATTTGCAAACAGTAGGGTGCAACTCGGGCGGGCAAAACCCGAGCCCGATTGGGTAAACCCGTTAATAAGTTGGGTTAGGGTTGAAGATACTCGGGTTCGGACTTGGATTCGGGTTAAATTTTTTGAATCCGATCAAAAATCGGGTTGGGCTCGGGTTCATGTGTCGGGTTACCCGAAGAACTCGAAACCCGACTTATATATATATATATATATATATATATATATATATATATATATATATATATATATATATATATATATAGAGGGTTATTTACACTAACTATCCCTATGTTTTTGATTTATAACACGGGGTACCCCTACTTTTAAACTATTTACACTGATCATCCCTACTTTTTTGGTTTATTACACGGGGTACCCCTACTTTAAGATAAAAATAAAAAATTATAACACTAACTACCCCTATTTTTATTTTATTTTTCTAAAGGGATGGGTGGTCAGTGTAATTTTTTGAAATCAGGGGTACCCTTGTTATAAACCAAAAACATAGGGGTGGTTGGTGTAAATAACCCTTCTTACCCATATATATATATATATATATATATATTGTTTCATACTTAAATAAAAAGTTTAAATCCTAAATTTCTCCACCCAAACTATTCAATTCCTTTATCTTAAATCTTATTTCAACTTGTATTTTGTAATGATCAAGACTTGATTGCTATTTGATTATGTGTTAATTATTACATTTGTTTTAAATTATTTTAAATATTATATTAGAGTCCGATAAACCCGATGGACCCGACCTAACCCGAGTCCAACCCGATCCTCCGGGCTTGGTATTGGGCTTCATATGTTGAACCCGAGGTCGGGTCGGACTTGGACTCGGACTAGGCTTATGATTCATCGGGTTGGGCTCGGGTTGACCTCAAGCCCGACCCAACCCGCCCGAGTTGCACCCCTAGCAAACAGCCCCTAAATCGGAGTCGGATCCGAGCCGTTTAAGCTACCAAATTAATCCACAGTGAACCCCTTCCCTGTTCTTTACGGTTTGTTAGGGTTTCCTCATTGGGAAGGGGGAGAGACGTCTTAGCTAGGGTTAGGGTTCCTCGCTCGCTGCCGGCGGCCGCTGGATCGCCTGCTACTTCGCCGGCCGGTCGGATCTCTCACGTCGCCGCGTCTCCTCGTCAGGTCCGCCTCTGCTCTCTCTCCATTTCTCTTCCTTCGTTCTGCAATTTAGTAAGTTACAGCTTCCATAGCTCCCGATATCGACGGAGCGTACTGGCCGAAACCCCCTATTTTCGGTCGGCTTCGGACGGACCGGCTCATCTGCAGAGAGCTGCTGTCGTCGATTAGGTTTATTTTGGAACTCGGGAAACCCCATGGAGAAAACCCTATGGAGAGTTATTTCAGGTTAGGCGGCATTTGGGAGTTTGGAAGGAGAGCTGAAATTTTTGTAAGAGGGAAGAGAAACCAAACAAAATTTATATAGTTTCCGAAAAATTCAATCCGATCGGAGTTGCGCCAAGTCCACTTCGTAGGGTGTTTAGAATTAGGAGTGGAGTTTCATCGAAATCCGTAAATGTAGCACTTTGGAGTGATTGGCTATTCGCTTAGAGAAGTTTGATTGAGTGAGAGAGGTATGGCCCTTACTAGAGCCAAATGGAACTAAACCCGAAAATTTTGCATAAATGGAAATACATGCAACATTTGTTGCACCGTTTCTACCACTTCCAACATTCTGTTTCATGTAAAAGGCGGAATTGGTACAACAAATGTTGTATCATTTCATTTTGTAGGATTTAAGATTGCAGCAATCACCGGTAGAGAGGAATGCAATTCCCTGCAGAAAATTATATCATTCTACCTCATCGTCTAGACTCTTTATTGTCGTCGGGAACTTGGAGAGTGCATATCTAAAAGGTAGGAATTTGGAACTAACAGAGAATGGCTATCTGGTCGACCGGTCATAAAAGCTGTCCAATTTTTATGGAACTTTGGTATGCTTCATGGCCGACCCATTCCGATGAGAGAAGGCTTGGATGATAATAAGCATATCTCCGGTAGAGCAGATAGAGCCACCACCGCAAGTGACAGCTTAAATGGTTTATCAAGAATATGGATAAGGCAGACATTGCACCAATTTGTAACTATTAATGTCTTCTCTTTTTATAGAATAAACACTTAGGTGGCGTTCATAACTCAATAAGTCATCTTAGATTGGAACTTTTCAGGAACCATCTATAGGCAAACAAACTATCTTGGGAAACTCTTGAGGTCTTCACTATGGATATAAGCATAAATTACACCATCTAAGATCAGTGGCGGACCAGAAAATATTCCTATAGGGAGTGAAAATATGCTTAAACTTCTCCAGGGGAGCGAAATTACACTTAAGTTTAGGAGGGACATTATATTTAAAAAATTAAAGTGATGTAGATAAAAAGGTTTGAACTCAAGACCTCTTCAAAATAACTTCGTTCTTAACCAATTTAGCCAACCAATTGTTAATGACCTTAAAAAAATGAACTAAAATAGACATGCCAAGACTACATACAAGTAAACCAAAATCTCAGGGGGGAGCAGAAGCTCCTCCTTGCCCTATGGTGGATCCGTCAGTCTAAGATGCCTATTAGTGTGTAATCTTTGATAGTTTCTCAACAAAATATTGTTAGTAGTAGATTGTTGGTCAATGTAAATGACACCACTAGATTCTTTCATCCTGTTTGCGACAATGTATGCATACAATGGTAGGCTGCCCGTTAAACTAATATTTCATTTTTTTTACCCAAAAAAGTAGTAGTATGGTTCCCAATTTCCAAACATAATTACACTAATCTCCTGTTATTTTTATCAGCCTTTAGACGGAAGTTGTTATCAGTCTGTCTGCTTATTTGCGGGAAATGTACACAAATTTAGTGGACTACATTTTCTTTCTTATTTTGGTTAAGCTTTATCTGTATTTGGAAAATCCTACTTGCTGATTTATTCAGTTCGAAATTTCTGATTCAAAGAGTCAGGATTTCAAATCAGTTTTTAAAAAAGGATAAAGCGGCAATCAACCAGCTGCTTAATCTGGTTGATGAAGTGCCCCATTAATGAATAATTCCAAGTGGTCATTTAATTGTTAAGAACGGGTGAGAAATTTGGTTTCCCGCTAACCAGCCATGAACTAGTCACATAAAGAAAACAGCTTGATATAGCAGTGCTTTAATTCACAACCAGAACTTTCTTATGATTTTGAGCTGATTCAGAAGTAGTATATATATTACAGCTTGTTTGGTTATTTCTGCACTCACTTTATAAATCTTTTGGGTGTATTAAATAATGCAAGTCAAAATGTACTAACAAAAAACTAATATGATAATATCCACTCTCTTCTTTTTTCTGGAGAGAAACAGTAATTTATATTACCATAGGAAAATAATTTCCAAAGTTTAATTGTATCACAGAGTGAAGATAAAACCTTATTGAAACTTGAGTATTCTCTCTATACTACTTCCAGAAGTCAGAATATGCATGAAAACTAAAAAATGTTCTGATAATTGAATATCGATCCTCCATGAAGCCTGCTTCAAACATTACTAGAATTTCCGTCATGGATATCTGATATCCTTTGTTGGCCAAGTATTTTGGATGTTGTTTCATTGTTGAATGATTTGTAATTGTGTCTTATTCTTGTTCTTTGCCATCCGACCAATGTAGATCTTATCCTGGGGTATGCCACAAGGCTGAAGTAAAACAAAAGTTTTGCTGTCATCACAACCACATGATTATCAGCATATTCGTTATTGCAACCATCATGCAAGCCTCCTGCCGACCAGAATTGGTGTCTGATTTCATAGTGCAGCTCTAAGCTGTGAAGGCTCTATTAAAGGATTGGCCTTAATCCTTACTATTGTCAGGAAATAATATGAAGAAATTCATGTCTTATCTGTATGTTGTTATCTATGATCTCTATTGTCATTATGATTCTCCATTCATGGGTTACTAGACTAGAATTTATTTACATGACATAACAAAACCAGTTTATGTGCTGTCAATGACCCTTTCTCATCTTTAGCTGTGTGTAGTTTGGTTAATAAACTTGCTTCTTACCCCAGAAAAATATTTATTTTCTCCTTTATGATTGTTTTTATTGTTACCAATTTTGATGTCTAGTTAACAGTGTCTAACCCATTGAATTGTACAATAAAATGGCTGCCTTGGCTGAAGTTTCATATACCAAATCACTGTCGTCTTAAATATAAGACTGACTTGTTCCGCTGACCTGCAATGAATTTCTTTTACTATCAAATTTTGTATCTGGCTAGTTTGGCATGTTCAGTATGATTAACGGTTGCAGAATGAAGTTCTTATAACTTCATACATGCTTCTTTTGAATTTATATAGCTGCATTGTTGAGAGCTAGTTTAGCTGTATGAGGACCAGACTTTGGTTATTTATAAATTATTGGGAACATTGACACTGTAAAAGCTACTGAAACACTAACTCATAGTTTCAGAAATTGGAGGAACATATTAAAAATAGATTGGTGAGCTTGATACTTATTTATCCTCATGATGTATTATAAGATGAAGCTGCAAGACGTTAATGGAAATATACTAGATAGGTCATTTGAGGCTAAATGCAATGTGTTCTTCGAGATTTTAATGACATTATCCACGTTATCAATGTGAATGTTCACTTTGCAGAATCAACTATGGCTGGGAGGGGCCGTATGCTTCGTCATCCAATGCATGATGAGATGCAAGGTTTCCATGGTTCCCCACCCCCATATGCACGAGGACGTGGGCCCATGCCACCACCCCTTCATGCTATGGAGGAGGAAATTGCAGTTCGGCATGACGAGATTCGGAGGATTCATGCTGACAATCGACGTATGATTGACGAAAATGTCGCTATGAAGAGGGACATATCTGCTGCAAAAGAGGAGCTCCATGTATTAAGTCAGGCAATACGCAAGGTCCGTGCAGATAAAGAAGCCAAAGAAAGGGAATTGATACAGATGGGTCTCAAGCTAGAAGCTGAGCTTCGTGCCCTCGAACCTATTAAGGCAGAGGTCCTGCAGTTGCAATCCGAAGCACAAAAGCTGGATGCTTTGCGCCAAGAGATGACACCAAAGGTTCTGAATATGTCCCAGGATCTTAAACACCTACAGGCTGAGAACAAGCAGTTACCCTCCTTGAAGATGGAAGTTGATGGGCTACGTCAAGAGCTTGTCAGAGCCAGGTAGATTTGACTTCATTTGGCCGATTTGATAAGAGTTTGGAATATTGTTTTAAGGGCAAATTGCGTTAACTGCCCCTATGTTTTACACTTATTACAAAAACCACCCCTACTTTGAAACTAATTATATGGACCACCCATATAGTTTATATTTTCTATAGAAACTTATAACACTGACCACCCCTATGTTTTATAAATTTATAAAGGAGGGGTGGTCAGTGTAATTATTTTCGGAATAGGGGTACTTTCTGTAATACTCATGAAACATAGAGGGGGTCGGTGTATTTGTTTCTTAATTTGGTTCATCAGGCTCTCTTTTTTGGTTCTAGATGCCCGCCTATATATCTCAGCTAAATTTGATGATATTAATTAATACATTGATATGTCTATCACGCCTATAGGACGGCTTATGAATATGAAAAGAAAGCTAATGCAGAGCAGATGGAACAGAGGCAAGATATGGAGAAGAACCTAGTCTCTATGGCTAGGGAAATTGAGAAGCTGAGAGCAGAGCACACGAGCACGGAGAAAAGGGCTAGGGGGGCTGGTAAGTTTCTTTGGAGCTACATCTTTATAACTATCATCCAAATTCAGTGACCTGAAGCAAGTTTTACATAGGTATCGGAGCTTACGGTGCTGATGTTGGTTACACGGGGTCACTGGCTGGTACTTATGGCGCCGAGAAGGGTCTTTATGGTGCTGGTTCTTGGGGATCCTATGAATCGCGTGGCCTTCCCCGACACTGAGGGGTATCAGGCTTCTCAGAGGTTCTGTTCTTTTCTGCCTCTCTCGAAATGTTCAGAGCTGGATATAGTTTCTATAATGTCACGAAGGCGTCGGTGAAATAGTTAATGTTCTGGAGAGCTAAGAGGCGGTTTGTATCTGTAGTGTCGGAGAAGAACTAGGGTTTTGAAACTGTTTGTAATTGAAACCTTGTTGGCTGGATCTGATAATTTCTTCCTTTACTCAGCTGCAGTTATTTAACTCTTCTGTAGTTGAACACTTAATTGACATGCATGTATAAGTTTTGAGACCAATAACGTTGAAATGCTCTTCAATGTGTAGAAATTTTTTTTTTTAGAAATGGGAGGAATTGGAACTAAATTTTGTGGTGTTCCAATTTCTGAGAACATTTCCATCTCGATCCAACTAAGAATTGACCCATTTTCACTTTCTAACAAAAGGTAATGGCCGAATTCGTGTGACTCATCTGGTTATTGAGGAGAGGCATATGACCCTGGCTAGGTGGTAGAAGATCAGTGGAACGAGCCACGGGGGGTATATTTTTCCTTCAATTTATAAAAAAATGGTGGGAGTTGAGAGCAGTTGGCCCGAAAGGCATGCGATGCAGCATGCACAAAGTTTCGTGCGTATCGTCAGACATCTCAAAAAAAAAAAAAAAAAAAAAACCGCTAAAGGTAATGAAAAGTTCGTTCTACTAAGTTTGTAGTATTGTATATTCTTAAGCAAGTATTTACTAATTCTAATTAGAATTGAGAAAGTTCAACTTTTAAGCGGGTCAAATTTGGATCGGAGGCTGAAACTTACAACTTTGTCTCCACCGAGAATGCCTGCCTCCATTTCTTTTTTTTATAGAAAGAACAGATCTGTTGTCCCTAAAACCTTAATATTAAATATATCATCTATTCTATAAAAATGTGGGTCCCAGTGATTATTTTAAAAAATAACACCCATAATCAATAGGACCCATATTTTTATAGAAGGGGGATATGCTTGGAGGTATACAGGTTTTGGAAAAAGTAGATCTACTCTCGTCTATAAGGATTCAGATGAGATACATTAGTTTCAACTCCTCCTCCCTTGGAGGTATACATATACCCACCTCCAGTGTGTCACAGGTGAAGTATTAACAATTTTTTAGTTTAACTAATAGAAAAAAAAAAATCCAAAAGTGTCAGGCTATTGATAAGAGTCGAAGACTATAACTCTCTAGTGGAGAAAACTTTGATACCGAAGGGGATATCAAAGTTTTGATACCCTCTATGTATGACATGTGGGCCCCTCCCTCTTCGTAAAATGTGTAAACATATATATATATATATATAATATTGAGGGGGTCCCACTTGTCATACATAGAGGGTATCAAAACTTTGATACCCCCTTCGGTATCAACTATCAAAGTTTTACTCCTCTCTAGTTGGGTACATCCCTATCTTCACCTCCACACCCACTCAAACTTAGATTTTATAGTTGGTATCAGATTTCAAGAAGGACACTGCTACTTTGACTGCAGCTGGTCTGCCGTCACGTCACGGTCTTCCACTGGCCTACTAGCTCGGATTTTAAGAAACTAGACCCCGGTGTTAGCATGAGTCCAATAGTTGGTTGCCACGTAGGTCAGTAATCATGTGCCACGATCATAAACTGCGAACAAAATATCATTTCTTTCGAAAAACATGTGAATACAATCTAATTTGGCCCTCGGTCTCTTCTGAATCCACCCAAAGTTAGGACGCACCCCCACCAGATTCAATTGTACTTGAGCCCCATCGTCCAACAAAAAATATATGGAAAATGCTAAGTTTACTACCAAATACTTACAACCTCACTCACCCATCCCACCATCCCTCACACCCTCTCCTGCTACATGGGCTCCACCCGACCCCACCACTTACTCCCCTTCTCCAATCGAAATCCAATCGAAATCCGACATGTGGCAGGTTGTAGGCTAAAAAAATATCCAAGATTTGAATAAGAAAATCCACATATTATATTACAAATTATTTAATAATTCGTTAGGTTCCGTAACGGGCCTAACGGCCCACTATCCTCCCCCATTCATCAACGGACGGCTGCACAGTGCGTATTGAAAATTTTGAAAGCCATGTTCTTGTCCGCGGGTGCGTGGCGACGTGTCAGCAAAGCGCGTGAGAGCGGGCCCCACCACGTGTCGCCACGTCGGGCTTTTGACTGGTGTGGTGGAGCACTGGAATCTCTACATAATAGAGCGAAGAAAAAAAAGGCAAAGAGCGAGAGAGAGAGACGAAGCGGAGTGGAAAGAAGAAAAATTTAGGTATAATTTCTCCCAATTTTTCTCTCTCATAATTTCAGTGATTTCTTCTATTTATATGCTCTAGTATTATTGATCCGTGGATCGATTGGATCTCGATGTTAGGGTTTGGAAAAATTTCCGATCTGGGTTTTGGTTCGATTATTTTAGGGGTAAGAGAGTAGTTCTTATTTTGTACTAGAAAGGTTTGATTTTTGGTTGATTTGTTGGTCTAACGAGGAAATTGAACATAAAAAGACAATAATACCAAATTTTTGTTTGAATTGTTTAATGTTATATGTTATAGATCCAGATGGGAATGATTATTAGATTATATTGACGAAGGAATTTTTAATGATGATTTTTTTAGGCTAAAATACAACTTAATACTCTCAACTATTGGAGTTTTTCAACTTGATACTCTCAACTTTGATATGTATCAACTGGAAATCCTAAATTTCAAAAATGACGAAATTATCCCTCCCCTCCCTTCCCCTTCCCCCACCCGCTGTCCCCACCCCGCGGCTGCACCACCCTCCGTCCCCCGCCCCCCTCTCCGCGACGCAGCTGTATCACCCCCGCACCCCCGGGAAGAGAGAGAGAGGAGGGGATCGGTAGCCCGCACGGAGGGGGCGACGGAGAGAGGGGGGCGGGTTTGGGACGCGGCGGGTGCATTAGGGGCGTGGCGCAGTGCTGGGAGGGGGCCGGAGGTAGTGCAGCCGTGCGCGGGGAGGGGGGGAGGGGGCGGGAGGGTGGGGGTTGCAGCGGGGGTGGTGACAGTCGAAGTGGGGGGGGGGGAGGGGTAATTTTGTCATTTTTAAAATTCAGGATATCAAGTTGGTACCTATCAAAGTTGAGGATATCAAGTTGGTACCTATCAAAGTTGAGGGTATCAAGTTGAAAAGTTTGAATAGTTGAAGGTATCAAGTTGTAGTTTAGCCATTTTTTTACTTTTTAGGAAAATTTTCCACAAGAAGGATGTATTTTATAATATATTTAAAGATGCGTTTTTTTTAAATATTTTTGATGGTTTATTTCCATCCCGATATATCAAAATTACTGGCAAAGGCAAAAAAATTGAAATGGAAACATATAAGAGAAGGTTGAAACTGAAAAGTTTTATGATATTGGAAATCTGATATTACACCACAAAGAGCGGATAGTCCGAAAGCTAGTGCTGTGTCCGTGTGGTATCGTGTGGACACAGATCGGACATGACACAGATACTCGAAAAATTGCACCAGTACACATCAAAATTAATGTCGTATTGTCGTGTCTGCATTGTGTAATGTAAAATTCGTGTCCGTGCAACGTAGGATTTTAGTTGTCTACATCTATCGAGAGAATAAAGTTCTGTTTTAGTTTGTTGTAATGATTGCACGCTCTTAAGGGAAAATAATTGCTCGTCTGATCTCACTTCTGGTTTAATGGTTCGAATCACATGACAGTAGTGTGAGGAAAGAGAGTCAAAATGTCTCCGGCTGAGTCGTCACGGGAGGAAAATGTGTACATGGCAAAGCTTGCGGAGCAAGCGGAGCGGTACGAGGAGATGGTGGAGTTCATGGAGAAGGTGGCAAAGACTGTAGATGTCGAGGAGCTGACCGTGGAGGAGCGGAACCTCCTATCCGTGGCCTACAAGAATGTGATTGGTGCCCGTCGTGCCTCATGGAGGATTATCTCGTCCATCGAGCAGAAGGAGGAGAGCAGGGGGAACGAGGACCACGTGTCCATGATCAAGGAGTACCGGGGCAAGATCGAGGCCGAGCTCAGCAAGATCTGTGACGGGATCTTGAAGCTGCTTGACACCCACCTCATCCCTTCCTCTACTGCTGCGGAGTCCAAAGTGTTCTATCTCAAGATGAAGGGAGACTACCACAGGTTTGTGAGGACCTATGAGCAATTCTTTTGGGGTTACAGATGTAGAAGTGTGATTTGATCATCATCTGAATGTTAATTGTCAGGTACCTTGCCGAGTTTAAGACTGGAGCTGAGAGAAAGGAGGCTGCAGAGAGTACGCTAATGGCGTACAAGTCTGCACAGGTGATTTTTTTTATATTGAAGTTAACATTTTATCTTAGTATCCTGATTTTACTTTGTTTTATATTGTACCTTGATCTGTAATATTCTTTTATTAAGTAAAGTCCTGGTATCTCTTCTTTGCTAGTGTAGCTAGTCTCTCTCCTCCAGATATTACTCGTCCTTTTTGGACTGAGTGCGCCATATTAGTTCAGCTATTAGCTTAATACATGATATTGTTGAAATGTGTAGGATATTGCTCTGGCTGAACTGACCCCAACTCATCCGATTAGGCTGGGTTTGGCGCTTAACTTCTCCGTGTTCTACTATGAGATCCTTAACTCACCCGACCGTGCTTGCAATCTTGCAAAACAGGTCAGTTTATGTCTTTTATTTTCTATTACCATTATAAGATGTCTTGTTAATATGTAGATACATTCTATTTTGTATTTAACTATTTGGATCTTTTTCTCTCATTCGTTATCTTTATCTCTTGCCTACTTTTTCGTGTGTACGTGTGCTTCTGCAAATGTTATTCAACAGGCAGTGTGAATATGTACGGTGCTTTTTTTTACGAGCACATGCTCAAACGAACAGACTAACAGACCTATGAGATTTTTACAAGTATATGCATGCATAAATGTACATACATATACTATACTAAAAGTACATTGTAGTCTGTTGTGGTTTCACATGTGGAAGAAATTTGTTAGGACATGAAAATCCGTATGAACAGTGTGAACACTTTGGATGGTCTATAGGTAGGATATCCATTTTCTCTCGTCTTAGAAAACTCAGATACTTAATTTTTCTTTCCAAATAAGCATCTAAACTTCAGACTCTGTTTTCTTTGCTCCAATTGAGAGTGACTGTCCTAGTTTTGAACAGACCCAAAGATCAGTATATTGAAAGACAATTATATTTTAAGTGAAGAACTGCTATTGTGGTATCCATCAAGACCTCTCATTTACTGACTTCAAGGGGCCCAATAAGAACCTGACTTTAACTCCATATTCTTGTTTATTTGCTTCTTCTCAAGGTTTTAACTTGTTAGTAACTCGCTCCTCTCTTGCCCTCTCTCTTTATTCACTGCTTTATTCTTAAGCTTATGATTTCTTTGTAACCCAGTTCTCATCTATATCTATATCCTTTCAAATCAAGTAGTTTTTGGGTTTCATAAGCCCTTTAACTTACATTTTTGTATAGACAGTCATATGGCCATGACCGACTGTGCCTGGCTTGCCTAGAACCAGGCTCCAACTGACCACATGCTGGCCTAGGGGCAAAGTTTGAGGCTTGACTTGAATATTGGCTGGGTACGCACCTAGGCATCAAGGTCTGGCTTTTCAATTAAGACAATGCAGATTTAGAGCATACATGCCTTTTTCAATGTGCTTCTTATACTTATTGCATCGAAAGTTGCATGCGGTCAACTGGTCAAGCAATGTGCAACTCAAATATATATAACCATGACAAATGAAAATAATGAGTGCTTTAATGAATACTCATGGACAAAGCTTAAAAGATGTATTTACTAGTGTTGATCAATTGGCTGCTACATAAGCTATTGGAGCATTCTGAAGTTTGTGATGGATGTTTGGTATTTGTGTTTACTTATCTCAAATTTTGTTACTGTGTGCTCCAAGGTTAATCATATTAACAAGAAGAATGGGTATGAAATGTTTGAATGGTGGCTACTTCATTAGACAATCCTTGATTTTAGCATTTTCAGAATAAGGGAATGCATTATTCAGTAATTCACTTATACATGACTTGGTCTTTGATTTGTTCTCTCATCTAAGTTTGAATATTTTGTCGAGGCCATCTCTGATATGCGCATATATAGTCTTTTATGTATTCTATTAACCGAGGTAAGGTTGTCCCAGTTCGTGTGGCACGGGAGTTGTGCAGAATTGTGGTCGGACTTGTGAGGTTGTCCCTAGTCGAACGTCACTTTAAAAAAAAGAAGAAGAAGTCCCTAAGGCACTAGCCTAGTGCTAGTGCGGTGGGCCGCCTGAGCATAGGTCTCGGGTTCGAATCCCCCCCCCCCCCCGGGCCACGGCCTGGCTTGGAGAAAGGACACCTCAAAAAAAAAAAAAAAAAAAAAAATAACCGATGTAAGGTAATGTTATAAGAAACCCCAGTGTTGTACTCTAAGGTTGTACATGTTCCAGTGACATGCATCTTTATTTCTATAGTCTGCAGCATAGTTTTTTTTTTTTAGTAAATTTAAGACCATGCTCGTTTGCCTATATATCGTCTTTTATGTATTATATTAACTGAGGTAACGTTATAAGAAACCCGTGTTGTACTCTCAGGTTGTACATGTTCCAGTGACATGCTTTATTTCTATAGTCTGCAGCATAGTGTTTTTTTTTTTTTTTGTAAATTTAAGATCATGCTCGTTTGGGGATACCAGCAATGTTTGGTTAACCGGCACGATTTTGATTGAACATAAACGGAAGTGTTAGCTGCTTTCTTCTTCTGGAGTAATAACATCTGCAATTTCTTAATTAGTTGGTTCTGTTGGCACTGCTGCAGGTCAAACAATATGTAATACATGTTTGCCCTCTGTTTTGTCATTTCTCATTTTTCAGTTGTATAGTTTATATCTGCTTAGGGTATATGTCAGTATAAAGGAAGATGTCATAGGATACATGTGGGAAGTTGTGCAAGCCCTATTCCAAAGTCGGCAAAACTTGTAGATACATTTTGGTACAACCATATGGTTTCATTCATGTGTCTCCTTCATAGTAACTCTCTCGAAGTTGGTTATTTTTCTTTTGTGCATTGCGAGTTAAGACACGCATTTGCTTGTTTATGATAATTTACATAATTTGTCAGTATTTCAGTTTAAATAATCAAGTTGGACTACAACGTCATATCACCAAAGTGATTTGGTATGCTTTTTGTACTTATGCAATTATACATTTCCATTCTGAAATGTACGTGGAAATTGATGAATATTTAAAAATTAGGCAGTGGGGTTGGCAGGTTTTCTTTTGTGATTGTTCAAAGACTCGGGTGAAAGCACAATACCTTGATCGACTTCGAAAGGTTTCATAATACCTGGTAATTCCTAGAAAAAGGATAGAACTCTTGGGAGTTATATAATAGCGTGTATGATGAATAGTTTTAGAACCTGGTCATTGAATTACAAAACTGAAAAAATAATTTTGGACTTATTATTCCTGTATGGCTGTCGATATTACCTTCGGCCTCTGAAGTGGCAATTCTACATGAAATTGGTCTCTAGATTGTGGCAAGCGAAATAAATTGCGATTCTCTGTTCTTATTTTCTGTTCTAGTAGTTAAAATCGGTTAAACAACAAGCACTTATTAGTAATATTGGTTAATGTGTCTTTCCAGGCTTTTGATGAGGCTATCTCAGAGCTGGACTCCTTGGGCGAGGAGTCCTACAAGGATAGCACATTGATCATGCAACTCCTCCGCGACAATTTGACACTATGGACCTCTGATATCACGGTTTGTTTCTCAGTCCCATTTACTGGTTTCTTCTGCTTTCTCAGTTTGTAAACTTTGATCATCGGACTTTTTTTTTTTCCTTTGCTTTGATCTCCAGGAGGATGCTGGAGACGAAATTAAAGAAGCTCCAAAGCGTGAATCAGGAGAGGGCCAGTGATAAGAAGCACCAATTGGCTCTTGAGTACTGGCAGTGGGATGGTGTGCCTCTTGAATCTGTGGTTTCTTTTTAGCTTTTTAGTAAAATGTAGTGGAATTTGAGAAAAATCGATTGTGGTGAACCTACTTGTCTATTTAACCAATCAGACGTGGCTTGAATTAATGATTATTGCTTCTCAGAATCTGCGGAACTTGCGTCTTTTTGATGCATTAGTTATTTTGTTGTTACGATTTGATACTTATATTTGTCTTTGGTGTACTGAGTGGGAAAATCATAGACCTAAATATTTTGCAAGCTCTACTGGGAGCTGGTGAACAGGAAATCTCCATGAATGTCAGGTTGAGGTTCAAGTTTCAACTGGACTTCTATTAAATGGTTGCATTGCTGGCTCACAAACAGACTGCTGCTCTGTGCCAGTAAACTGAGCTCACAAACATACTGAGCTCATTGCCCTATGTTGTTGCTCAGTGCTGAAAGTTTCAAAGATTCATGTTGCTCAATTCTTTCCTTGGTAGGTGATGACGTTCATATTGCAACATTTTTTTTTCTTAATCCAACACGTGTAGGCTCAGTTAAATCGTGTCTTCCACATACAATTTTTAGCCGGTCGTCAATTCACTTTGGACTCTTCGTGCGGATCTTGTCCGCACTGGTTTTGTCATCATCGTCCCGCACGTACACCATGTGCGCTCCAGAGCTCCATGAGACGGCCACGACGCCTTTCGACGTCCGCAATTCAATGTCTCGTTTCGACCATGAACCGAAGGCGCTCTCGACGTCTTCACGACACCTACGACAGTCGATGCCGTCCAGCCACCGTTCTATGCGTACGCCGTCCTTACGACGTCTTCTCGACGTCCTTACGGCGCCGCACGACGGGTCGGGTGGTCGACCGTCGTTTATAACCGTGGTAGAATGGCGCCGGTCCTCGACTGTCCGTGCGGCGTCCTAGCCGTTGAGTTTTCATGTACGGACGCCTCATTTTGTCCTATGTCAGCTCGGATCGTGGCCATTTTTTGTCAGTCCTACGACGTTGTGGATGTTCTGCATCGCACAGGCCAGGCTCATCATCGAAGGCTCATATTGGAAAGTTGTGCACCAATAGATGGATTGCAGTATTTGTCCACCACTAACTAAGGCTGTCTCATCATTTGTCCACTTTTTCATATTTGTTAGCAATTTATAATTGAATAAAATATGTAAACTATAAAAGCAAAAGGTTTACCTACTTAACCTGAAGGTTTAGAAATAATCTGATCTACATCCAAATATCCAATCGACCAAGTTGAACAACTTGGCAAAGTTCAGAAATACAGAAGTTAATTAACAGAATTAAGGGATTTTTTTTTTTTTTGGGAAATTCCACGCACACACACAATTGGGAGGCTCGAATATTTTCAGCCCCTCCGGATGTCCGTTCTAATACCACTAGGCTAGAGAGCTCGGACAACAGAATAAAGTTATAAATACAATTATAAATACAGTCAAGTGCCAACTTGATTCCGGTGATCTACATAATCTACAAACTATAATGTCCATAGTACAAACTATATTCAGAATACAGAACAAAAATCCACAAAAATATAGACAAAAGCCCAGAGAAATACATAATAAAAGCCCACGTAATTGGTTAGAGAACTGAAGTTTGCAATGCATAGTGCCAACTGAAGAGCCAACTAGAGATATTTACACAATTTGTATAATAGAGAAGAGTTCCGTCAAAAAAAAAAAATTCGATGGACGATTAACTAAGCATATTCAATGGTTTATAACAATATCTTTTTCTACTTGATTAACACCCTCTCTCTCTCTCCTTTTATATATATATATATATATATATATATATATATATATATATAATATAATAATATATAGACCTCTAGCTCAAGTGTTTAGAGTGAGGTATATCCTCCAGAGGTTGCAGGTTCGAGTAACGGAGAAAAACACTTTAAATTCTTTGATGTTATAATAAAAAGTGAGATGAAAGCGGTCTTATTTATATATATATATATATATATATATATATATATATATATATATATATATATATATATATATTGAAGAAATGGGTACTTTGGCGAACTCGCCTCCATTGGGGCTCGAACTCTTGACCACTTGGGCCACATGCATCTCTCTTAACCACTAGGCTAGAGGTCATTTGCTATATATATATATATATATATATATATATATATATATATATATATATATATATATATATATATATATATATTTTTTTTTTTTTTTTTTATTTGAAGGAGTGGGTAATTGTGGTGAACTCGCCTCCACCGAAGCTCGAACTCCGACCACTTCGGCCGCCTGCATCTCTCTTAACCTCTAGGCTAGAGGTCATATATATATATATATATATATATATATATATATATATATATATATATATATATATATATATATATATATATATATATATTGGGTCCCATGATTTTGTAGATAAATTATAATTCCTCTTTAAATATACTAGCATATGTGCACGCGCCTTGCACGTATTTTAACATTTCTTAATTAGTTTAGGAATACTCTTTAGGAAGACCAAAGGTAGTCTTCCTAATTACTAAGTTGTCCTTATTAAAATTAATGAACTATTTTTAATTAGTATAAGTATGTAAGGGTATTTTCGGAATTTAAAAGTTTCACCATCTAAGTTTTCCTATTATATAGTAGAATAGATTTCATTGTATTATTAAGTTCATAAATAATCTTAAATATATTTTATTGTATTGTATGTGTTCACTTCACTAATGCTGTACTTTAGATTTCGAGACATTAGGCGAGCTCTAAAATTTGTGCTCTCAAAGCTTAATGTTCATATAATTTTTTTTTCCATCAACGATAATATAATAGTATTATCAACAGAAACTCCAAAAAATAAAATAATAAATACAATATAATATCCAAAATAATATATGTCATAATTAAATTCTAACAAATAAGAAGATGTTCTAAACAAACAAAAAACTGATATTTCAGACAAATAAATAAAAACAAAGCTAACAATGTTTGGGGTAGTTCATAATGATAACAATAACAAGAAAAATAAAAAACTCATGGGCCATCAAAAGCTTCCCTAATGGTATCACGTAGTCACTTAAACATTATTCACCCTTAAGCCTGAATAAAGAAAGGTAGAGAAGACTGAGAGCGTAATATTGTTAGAACAACGGAAGGAGAGTTTGACAATGACTGCATCAAAACATTTTTTTAGCCTGCCTAACTAACTTGTCTCTTGGTATTCTAATATACGATGTTAAGATATCCTATAATAATTTTTCTACGCGGATTAAAAGGATTATAACGAGTCTAGTGGGCTTTTGTTCATAATTGGACTTGCATGCATTATAGTATAAAAAAAATTAGCGTCCTCTATAATTTTGGGCATGAGCTTGAGGCACTCGTCTCATGGACATACTTGATACGGTTGGGAACACGGTGTGACCCAAATCGGAGTTGGTCCATGAGTTGGAATATTGAATTAGGCTCATATGCCTTAGAATATACTATTTTAAGACATGTGGACCAGTCTAATATCGCACCACATGGGTCAATTTCGTTCGAAGTCACATCGTGTTTTCGACAAGTGGTATCAGAGCCCATGGTTGGCTTGGACGGCTCTAATTGGTCAAAGACAGATGATGTTGAACGTCAATGTGTATAATCAGATTATACGGACTTTTTTTAAGGTAGAGTAGGAGCATCAACTACACGAATTGGCTTTCAAAGGTGGATCTGACAGGTTTAAGGTGGAGCAAAACGTTGTGTTTTGGTACACAATGGTGGTGTGGATGAACGTGTCGAATTTGGTTATGTGGTCGAATAGATCGAGATCATAATATGTTAGATCTTCTTGGTGCTCGACTGGCGGGAGCGAGCAAAGGTAGCCGGGGTGTGCTAAGGTTGTTCGGTTAGCGGGTACGAGCAAAAATGTACCCGGGTGTGCTAGTATTATCGGCCAACGAAAACGAGCTAATGTGAAGGTTGTTGGATTGTATCTCGTTTCCGGTTGAGCACTCAAAGGGGGTAACAATGGAGTTGGTAATTTAGTTCCACATCAGGTAGGAGATGGGATCATGATGTATAGATAATTTGGATTGATTCAGGCCTGAGGTGGATTTAGATATGGAAAGTGTAACCAAATCCAAAATTTGGATTTGGAAGAAAGAAAGTTGGATTTTGGATAAAAAATTAGTTTTTTTAATAATTTCGTTGTTATTGAGTTAAAACTAATTAATTATTAATTATTAATTATTAATTAATAAATTAATAATTTGTTATATTTTATATATTATTTTTTTACAATTATTATTTTAAGAAATTATTTAATTTATAATTAATTAAAATTAGTCATTATTATTCTTTTAAAAATTATTTTTTAACTAATAGTTAGTTATCATAATTATAATCTAAATTTATAATATATTAATTAATACTTTATCATTTAATATTTTATAACAATCTTAATTAATAATTAATAATTGTGAAACCCGTATTTTCTAATTAATTAATATTGTGTTTATTATTTATTTTAGTTAGGTTAAAAATTATTATTTTTCAAAAAAATATATATAAATCCTAGACTTTTGATTGCCTTGCCAGACCCGAACCCAACCCCAAGTTCAAATCTTCTTTTTAAATATTTTTAGGAGTTATACTTTTGGAGTTACAATTTTCTATATAAAGAAATTGAATTTATGATAAAGAGTTATTTAAGAAAATACTTTTTCTTTAAAACAAAAAATTGTTATTAAACTTTCTTAAAACTCCTTTAATTTTCATTTACTCTTAACACTCTCTCTCTCTATTTCATTTCCATTTATTTCCATCAGCCTCTTGGCCGAGCCCTTCCCGAGCGGCCGCTCGGCCGACTCTTCCCAAACCACCGACGACTCTTCCATTCCCGTAACTCCTCTTTTCCACTCCTATAAAACCCTCTCCATCCCCTCCATTCACCATCACCACCATCTCTAAACTCCCAAACCTTTCCCCTAATTTCTGTGCCCTAGATCCGGCAACCCGAGCATCCCTTGCCCGACGCTGTCCACCGCCGCCCGCAGCCGCCCCAGGCCGCGCCCCTGCCCGGCGCCACCCTCCCGAGGCCGACGCCCCACCGGCGACCAGCCCCGGCTGCCGCTTCCCCCGCGGCAGTGCGCGCCAGCCCGACCCGGGCGGCCCCCTGTCCCCACCACTGCCGTCCGTGCCCGGTCCAGCACCTCCCCGTGCCCTGACTTGCTGTCCAGTGCTTCCCGTTTCGCGTTCTACTGTTCGGCTCCCTCGCGGACTACGTTTTCGTCCCCAAGTTATCCCGCGGCTCACCGACCAACGGATATTGGGTAATTCCTGTTAATCAGAGTAGTTCGTCCCTCCCGTGTCGAGTCTGTGATGATTTCGGTCCCCGATCCCGCAACGGGAATCGGTTAGGAATGTGATGTCGGCTTCTCGGAAATTTTCGAGTTAGTTTCGGATTAGCTCTGTGATTTTTCTCGGTTTAAATCTGTAGCTTTGTTTTAGTTTTGGTTCTGAGAATTTATGAGAATGTTGGTTCTGTGATTTCGAGTTTTCGAGTAATTTCGATTTTCCGAATATCTTTCAGAAACGTGCTGTGGTTATATATTTTCCAGGTTCGATAATATTTTTGGGTTTAATTGGTGGAATGAATTCATGGGTTATTTCTCTGATTTGGGATATTATATATTATGTATTGTTGGCACAAATTTCCAGTTTTGGGTTATCCCAAATATAGAGGAGATGCTGCCCAAATTTTTATAAAAATTATACAAATGGATTTCAAATCGGTTTTCGAAAATATTTATAAATTGGATTTTTTGGCGACGACCGTACTGGTCCATGGGCCCTAGCTAAATGCGAACGAAATCGGGGTTTCCGGACGTTGAGGCATTAGCTATTTTGACGATTGGACCAAAGTCTGAGACTCGAAATTAATTTAATTTAATTACTAGTTTTATTTTGTGATTAATTTGTAGGGACTAACAAATGTTTTTCTTCTTATTTAAATTCATGTAAAATGGTCTGTAAGGGCATAAGCCCATTTATTTCTGTTGTGTGCAATAGTTTAGTATTCTTTTATTTTGTTTTCTGGCTAATGTTCTGTCGTGAATGTGTAATAAAATATAATAAATTATTTATTTTACAAAAAGAAAATAATAATGTTTCATCACATTACAATTTCAAGTTTGTAATATTTAATTCATGCTTTTCCCATTTAAAGGAAGAAAAAAAATGTAGTTTTATTATATAAATATAAAGATAATCATTTTCACCAATAAACCGATAAAGTACAAAGTTTTTCCGAAATTAAATATAAAGTGATTTTTCCTTCATAATTATGTAACGCACCAGAAAATCGAGTTTTTGCTTGTGATAGTATAATAAAGATTAAAAATCGACTAGGACAAATTTAGAGATTGTAACTAACACATATAGCATGGGAACTTTGGAAATGTAAGGCAGACTTCTCGATTGTAGGATTTCGAGGACAAGTTTGATTCCAATCTCGGAGACATTCCCCAATCCAGTCAAACCAAGGCAAGTACATTTTGTGTTAGTTTACAATTATTTAGTAATCATTTTATTGCAAGTTTAAACTACGATGCAACACAGAACTCTCTTTAAGAGCATTGACTGATTGACTGTTCGGTACTGGGGGAGTAGTGTAATGAGTATGACCACATCCAAAGTAGTATAATGACTGTGTTAGCTTACCCCTCATACACACGGGGATAAGCCATATCGTATCAATATGATACAACTGTACAACCTAATCCGGTCATATTCATTGCCTATTCACATCACAATATTTTAACTGCTTGAAAACTATTTATTTCAAATTGTTTAAAAGTGCATAACTCTATTATTATTTCAATTGTTGGATTATCATGAAGTATACTTTGCTCATTTCCTGACTGGATTCTCCGTAGGTACTATGGACGATACAGAGCTATTGATAAGTAGCTACTATGACCCTGAGCGGTACCCGGCTATTCTACCAAAGGATGATGATGAGGAGACTGCTAATTAGATTTATTTCCAGTTTATGATTATGTGGAAAACAAATATTTTATTTCAGATGTGGTTTGTATTTGAAAACTTTGTGTTGGACAAGTTTTTAATTATCAAAGTATTAAAAGTTGTGGCAATTAGACTGTGTTGTTGATTACCTGCATGAGTGATACAGCTTACTGCCGCCGTCTCAATAACGGTGCAGGCTGGGCATGACCCGATTCGACCCGAGAAATTGGGACCGAGTCGTGATATGTTTTTAGTGGTGGCCCATACAGGTCCGATCAACAACTTAGGAAAACATATCTAGAAACATTTAGAACACTAGAACATTAATTTGTCACAACATAGGACCGTTATATATTATGAATATTTTTGTTTGTTATAGACTGGTAGGCTACCTTGCTTATGTTTTGCAATCCTAAACCTTCCAGAATATGGCCACAAATCATGCTGGCGATGGGATGTCATCACCCGATCATACCCCACCTCCTCAACCAAGTCCGGGTTTTACACCCCATCAGCTGACCGATCGTCCCCATAATGCACCCCGTGGGATGTATGCTGCTACAATGGCGGATCCATCATCCTCCCAGACTGAGTTGCAGTCCCCTGTGGAAGTACCCACTCCAGCCGCCCCACCGGTGCCTGTGGACCCCACCGACCTCGTAGGTCTGCTACGAGGAGTGCTAGAAGCCCAGAGAGCTCAAACGGAAGCTCATCAAGAGCAAACCGCGATTATGAGGGAAAGCATGGAGAATGCTAATAACGTGGCTATGACTGCTCTGGGGAGAGGAGAAGTAGCTCAACTTGAACCAAGGCCTGCCAAGGTAAACATAAATCTAAGGGATTAATTTATGTAACATTAAGGCCATTTAAATTAATGGGGATCATATTGCTAAGGTGGGCGATATTGAGAGTTTCAAGAAGCAGAACTCTCGACCCTTCAAGGGAACCGAAGGAATCGTTTATGCCGACGAATGACTCGACAACATGGAGCATCTCCTAAGCGTCGCTCGACTTCCAGAAGACCTTAAGGCCGAAGCAGTGGGACTCCAACTACAAAATATAGCAAGCACCTGGTATCGGAATAAACCCCGACTCCAGGACAAGCAGCTTGACTGGGACACCTTCAAGAGGTTGTTCCAGAGGAAGTTCTTCCCAACATCAGAGTTGCGGGAGATGGAGAGGCAATTTCAGAACCTGAAGCAAGGAAATATGACTATTGGAGAACATGCGGCAGAATTCGGCCAACTCAGCGTTTTGCCAAGAACTTGGTAGCTGACCCTGATGATCGTGCTGAAAGGTTCAGATATGGGCTGAGAGAAGAGATCTGCACCCATGTGATCTCAGGCGGTGCTAAGACTTATGAAAGGATCCTGGAACGAGCTCAGGATATAGAGAAGAGTCAACCTGCTCGCTCAAAGAGGGATTATCCTGGAATTAACAACTTCCAGGGTAATCAGAAGAAGCCCAACAACAACAATCGGCCTCCTCACCACCACCACCAGCACCAACAGGCGAGGAACAATGACATAACACCCCAGAGGCAGATCCCTGTCTGTAGTTACTGCAAGAGGCCAGGTCATCAAGTGAACATCTGCAGGAAGAGACTAGGACACTATCTAGTCTGTGGGTCTGCCACCCACCAAGTGAAGGACTGCCCCTCGGCGGTCAACCGGACTGGAGCAACTCATCAGAAAGGTCCTCTGCCCACTCAGCAACAACAATTTGGGCAGCATCAACAGAAGACTGGGCGAGCTTTTATCCTAACAGCAGAGGAGCAAGAGCCAGAGCAGGAACCCACCGCTGATGTCATCGCAGGTTTCATTTATGTGCATTCACATCCTGCTTTAGCATTATTTGATTCGGGTGCATCATATAGTTTCATATCAACAAAATTCATCTCTGTACACCACATAGTTACGGCTTTAGCAAGAAGATATATAGAGTCATGACCGGTGGTGGACCCCTACCCATCACAGAGACCTGTAACTGTCCCATAAATATATAAGGCCACCAGTTCATAGCACCTTTGCTTGTGATGCCCTTACCCAACTATGATGTAGTCCTAGGGATGGACTGGTTGAGTAAGCAGCATGCACTGATAGATTGTCACAGAGGATGTGTAGTCTTCAGCCCACCTGGAGAGCCGGAGTTTGAAATCTCTCGAACTCCGGAGGATATGGAGTGTGTTACCTACACCTCTATCACAGAAGAACCCGGACCTCCCCATCCTATCATAGCAGAATTTATGGACGTCTTCCCTGATAGTCTTCCCGGGTTACCCCCAGATCGAGACATAGAGTTCACCATTGATGTAGCCTCCCTTCCCAGAAATTTTTGAAATATTTTTATTTATTTATTATTTGATTTAAATGGTGATTTTTAAATTTATTTTTATAAATAACTATTTAGTCAATTATTACGGTGGATGACTTTAGCCATGGTTGAGTTTTGGAGCACAAGGCGACTAGGAATCATGGCACGGGTAGTGCAGTGACGTGCCTTGACTAGTGTATTAGTCATGCCAAGGAAGATCGAGCCATAGTGATGTCTTAACTAGGGAAACCGGGCCAAGTTGCGACTTAACCCCCACCGATAAATCATTTACTTATTAATTAGATATATTGATTTTTGATAACCCGATTGTACCAACTTAGCCTGAATTGGGCCCAAACCAAACCCAAGCCTGTGTAGGCATGAAGAGTGACCAAGATGTTAGCGTCGATATATTTTGTGTGTACGTATTTTTAAATGCTCTACTGCATATATTTTGTAAGTGATTATTATTAATATTATTACTATTATTAATATTGTTAATATAAATATCGTTTGAAATCAGGATTAAATATAAAATAGATATATGTACGTATATACGTGTTTAGATATTTTAATGTATTATTTGGTTGCTTGGAATACTGGTTGTTGTAGAGGTATAAATATATATATATATATGTAGAGGACAAATATATAGATATAGATATATAAATGTGTGTATGTATATATATATAAATATATTATATGGATATGGTTATGTGTATATATATATATATATATAGTGTAAATATATATATATATATATATATATATATATATATATATATATATATATATATATATATATATATATATATATATATATATATATATATATATATTAAAATATATATATATATATATATATATATATAGATATATATATATATATATATATATATATATATATATATTTTAATATATATATATATATATATATATATATATATATATATATATATATATATATATATATATATATATATATATAGGTGTAAATATATATAAAAGTATATATGTGTATTTATATATATATATATTGTGTATTTGTATAGATAATATATATGTATACATGTAACTAAGCAATTATGTATAGATGTAGATATTTATTTTATTTAAACCCAAAGTATCCAGCCCAACCCAACCAGACTAATAAGCTATCCCAGCCAAAGGCCAAACCAAGCCCAGCAAGCCTTACTTTCAGCCCGGCCCACAAACAAGCCACCCCCAGCGAGCCTTTGCTAACAGTAGCCCGACCTCTGTTCGAAACAGAGAGATAGAAATTCGTACATATAGGAAGAAACGCAGCATCACAAACCCTAAACTCTCCACCGTAGCGACCCCCTGTGCGACCTCCCAGGACTCCCCTAATGCCGGACGACCACCTCCGACGCCTGCACGTCGGAGTTCGACGACGACGATCGCCGGGAAACGCGCGCGTGGCATTAACAGTCGACAACAGCAGCCGTGACAGAGTCCCCGACTTTGAGGTATGCGTTCTCCGTCGACGTTGATTCGTTTTTGATCCCGTAAATTGCCTTGGGAAGCCAACATAACCCTCGACCTAACCCTTCAATTGGTTTAGATCAATTCACCCTAGATTTCCCATGAAAATTCAGGAAAAATCGATAAAAAATTCGGTTCTGGACAGTCCAAAAACTGTCTCATGAACCCTACTTTGGAAGGCGGTCAATCGCCGATCCAATGATTATTTTAGAAAACTTTTTGAAGAGTAATTTAGACAACATATAGGGCTAGAAAACCCTTCTTAAAGAAATCAATTTTGATAACTTTGCGCCGAGAAATCGGATCCCGAACTTTGACGAAAACCTATTTTCAAAACTTGAAAAATCATCCACACGACGTGCGTCCCGCTATTCCAGGCGACGTGGTCACGAACCGAAGGCATCGAAAGCTGCGTAACGGCTTCATAGTCGTGTGGGCTTTGACGAAATTTAAATTGGTCGCGTGTGCGCGACGAATTTGATACGTATCCATCGAAATTCACCGTATCGTGCACTTTGTAAATTCTCCAATTACTTTGTGCATGCTCGTCAGATCGAGACAAAACTTGTGCTAACAGGACCGTATCATTTTTCTGGTCCTGCATGCCAAGTTTGGTCCAATTCTGAGACAGTTGATAAAATCACTGTTTTGTGGGCCCCACGGTTCCACTCAACGGGCGATTTTGTGCACGGCCCGCCGGAATCCAACTTTGGACATACGGTTGAGTTCGTATCGGAAAACCGGATCCGTAGACATATAGTTTGATGACTTTAGAGACCATTGACTCTGGCACGCTTTTCGGTACAAAGCGGGTCCAACAGCGGACATCGTTTTTTGTCCGAAATTACCGTTTTGCCCCTATGTCCAGAATTGGACTTAACGACAGGCAATCCTAGCTAATTTGACTATTCTGAGACTGTTGGCATTGTCTGTTTCAGCTTTCGGATACAGTTGTGGTGATTTGGACTTATGGCTTAGCAGTGGACTAGATTGTTATTGGATTTGCGTGCAACCTCCAGGCAAGTATACCTTGCCTTCCTCTACAGTTTTATTTACATGCATTTTCTTTCATTTTTCAGTCATTTGATTGTTTATGGACATGTGCTTTTCGTGTTATTTCTGTGGAGTTATTTTTATTGTTTATAGCCATGTTCATGTTTTGGCCTTGTGTTTCATATTTGGAGTTCTCGTCAGTACCTTGCTTGAGTCGTGTCATAGAACGAGTACGTGTAAGTGAACTGCTAAATCCTTGACATTGTGTCCTTGGCACCAGAGAGTCCACACACGAGACGAGGGTGTTTTCCTTGATCTGTTTACATCCGTGAGTCCACGCTAGGGACTAGGATGTCGATTATTTGCACCAGAGAGTCCACGCTCGGGACGAGGGTGTAGACTTGACTTGACTTGACTTGCACCAGAGAGTCCACGCTCGGGACGAAGGTGTAGACTTGACTTGACTTGACTTGCACCAGAGAGTCCACGCTCGGGATGAGGGTATTTACATCCGTGAGTCCACGCTAGGGACTAGGATGTCGATTATTTGCACCAGAGAGTCCACACTCGGGACGAGGGTGCCTTGCCATGAACTAACCAGAGAGTCCACACTCGGGACGAGGGTTAGTACTAACCAGAGAGTCCACACTCGGGACGAGGGTTAGTGTTTAGTTCAAACCAGTGAGTCCACACTCGGGACGAGGGTTTGGTTTCTTCCATTGATCATCATGTTTCGTTCATCCGGCAGTTCATTATGCGTAGTTGTTCTAGTGTTCGTGTTCGTATTCGTATTCGTGTTCGGGTTCATAGTCATTTGTCTTATTCTTGTTCTTTCTTGTTTATTTTCTTGCGCATGATAAAACTGTTAGATAGGCATATATATTATGTATCTTGCTATGTCCTCTGAGGACCTGATGATCTCCTCAGGTTTAACGATTGCATGGAGCTAGCTAGTAGTTCTGGAGGGCGGAGGATTTGCGATTCTTGTAGGTATTACGGAGACAATGATACGCTTGTGGGATTCAAGTATCGCCATTGTGTTTATTATCCGCTCATGCTTTTCATTACTTATCATGAGATATCCTGTTTCTTGTTTCAGTTGTAGACTCTTGTTATTTTCTTCTAGAGTCTTATCGGACATTTATGCTAGTGGGCTGCAGACCACAACCCATAGTATTCATTCATGTTTATCACCTTATTGTGGATTGAGATATAGATTTGTTTGCCATGATTTGGCAGTATACCCTAGCCGTGACAGCGTTTACGTATTCGAGTCGGACTGGAGTCCGCTTGATGCGTAGCTGGCTTGCTTACGAGCTCACGTCCGAAAAGCGGGTGCGGGTCGTGACAATTGACCTAGTCCCCGGCTCTTCTCCTATTTCTAAGGGATGCTACAGAGTCAACCCGAAGGAGGCAAAGGAGATGAAGGATCAGATCAATGAACTGAAGGCTTTGGGATTTATCCGAGATGGAGCTTCACCCTGGGGAGCACCTGTCTTATTTGTGCCCAAGAAGGACGGAACAGTACGAGTGTACATCGACTATCGGGCGTTAATTAACATCACCATCAAGAACAAGTACCCTCTGCCCCGGATCGATGACCTGTTTGATCAACTCAGTGGAGCTAAGGTGTTCTCGAAGATAGACCTTCGATCGGGTTACCATCAAATCAAGGTCAAGAAGGAGGAATTCCCAAGACGGCGTTCAACACCAAGTATGTGCAGTTTGAATTCTTGGTCATACCGTTTGGACTAACAAATGCTCCTGCTGTATTCATGAACCTTATGAACAAGGTTTTCCATGAATACCTAGATCAGTTTGTCGTTGTCTTCATAGATGACATTCTGATCTACTCGGAAGACTGAAGAAGAGCATAAAGAGCACCTCAGGAAAGTTCTGGAAACTTTGAGGAAGGAGAAGCTATATGGTAAGCTATCCAAATATGAATTCTTTCTAGACAAGGTGGATTTTCTTGGCCATGTTGTCACAGGAGAAGGAATTTTGGTGGATCCTAAGAAGATAGCTGTTGTTGAGAAGTGGTCTACACCAAGTTCAGTTGCTGAAATCAGAAGTTTTTTGGGCTTGGCTGGCTACTACCGAAAGTTTATGAAGGATTTCACCAGGATTGCTGAACCAATGACGAAGCTCACTCGGAAGAATAAAGAGTTCATCTGGACGGAAGCTTGCCAGGCATCGTTTGAGGAACTGAAGAAGAGACTTACAACAGTACCGATACTTGCGCTACCCGCAGGTACCGGAGGTTTCTCAATATACAGTGATGCCTCTGGAAAAGGAATGGGTTGCATTCTTCAACAACATGGAAAAGTGATTGCTTACGCATCTAGGCAATTACGGACTCATGAGAAGAACTATCCCACACATGATCTGGAGCTTGCTGCAGTCATCTTTGCTTTGAAGTTATGGAAGCATTATCTCTATGGAGAGAGAGTGGAAATATTTACAGACCACAAAAGTCTGAAATATGTTTTCACTCAGAAGGAGTTGAACATGAGACAAAGAAGATGGCTGGAGCTGATGAAGGATTTTGACATCGACTTGCAGTACCATCCGGGTAAGGCTAATGTGGTTGCAGATGCACTTAGTCGATACCCAGTGGCAATGTTCTTAACTAAGGAGCGGCACTTGTTGGAGGACATAGAGAAGCTTGGTCTGGAGATTGTACTGCTTGAGGAAAAGATGAAGGAACTGGGGCGAAAAGCTATTATACCTGGAGCTGACTCAACCATGATGCAGTTGCAATTGCGTTCAAGTCTGATGGACAAAGTCAAGGAGACATAATTCCAAGACGAGACGCTTTGCAAACTCAGAGATCAAGTGCTGGCAGGAACACTTGAAGGATTCTCTATCGCCAGTGACGGAGCATTGAAGAATGGTATGAGGCTGTGTGTACCATCTGGTGAACTGAGGAATGAGCTGATACAAGAAGCGCACCAGTCATAATATTTCATACATCCTGGAGCTAACAAGATGTATCGGGATATGCGTACCATTGTTTGGTGGTATGGAATAAAGAAGGATGTATCCAGATTTGTGGCTAGATGCTTGATTTGTCAACAAGTGAAGGCTAGCAGACAGAGACCCGCAGGACTTCTACAGCCGCTGGACATTCCGGAGTGGAAGTGAGAGCATATAACGATAGACTTTGTGTCAGGATTGCCTGGATCCCAAGGAGGAAAGGACGCCATTTGGGTTATTATGGACCGACTGACGAAGTCAGCTCACTCTATCCCCTTCAAGGTTGGTTTATCCACCGAGAAGTTGGCAGCACTGTACATGCGACACATCTACCTGATTCATGGAGTTCTGGTAAGTATTGTATCAGACAGAGACACTAGATTTACCTCTCACTTTTGGAAGAGTTTGCATGACAGCTTGGGAACACAATTGAAGTTCAGCACTGCCTATCATCCCCAAACTGACGGACAATCGGAGATGACCATCCAGACGCTAGAAGATATGCTGAGATCTTGCGTCTTGGAATTTGGAGGGTCTTGGGAAGACCACTTGCACTTGGTAGAGTTCTCCTACAACAACAGCTACCAAGCCAGCATCGGTATAACACCGTTCGAGGTACTCTATGGACGTCGTTGCCGCATTCCACTTGCATGGGACGACGTAGGAGAAAGAGTACTGCTGGGACCAGAGATGGTGACTGACGCAACAGAGAAGGTGAAGGTAATTAGAGACAAACTCAGGATCGCCCAAGACAGACAGAAGCATTGGGCAGATAGCAGTCGTTGACCACTGGAATTTGAAGAAGGAGATAGTGTCTTTGTGAAGATTTTTTCTACCAGAGGAACTATCAGATTTGGCAGAGCAGGAAAGCTGAGTCCCAGGTACATCGGCCCATTCGAAGTTTTGAGCCGAATTGGAGAAGTAGCTTATCGATTAGCTCTACCAGCTAATCTTGAAGGCGTGCACAACGTCTTCCATGTTTCACAGCTCAGACGCTATATTTCGGATCCGAGTCACATTCTGGACCATTCGGAGCTGGAGATTGGACCGAGCCTCACAGTGCCAGAGAAGCAAGTGGCGATTTTGGACAGAGACGAGAAGAGGACCAGGACTTCGGTGACTCCCATAGTCAGAGTTATGTGGAGACACAATTCTCCAGGCGAGTCTACCTGGAAACGAGAAGATGAGATACGGGAGCAGTACCCGTATTTGTTTGAGACCTGAGGTAATTCCTAACCCTATCCTTTAATTTCGAGGACGAAATTTTCTAAGGAGGGAAGGTTGTGAAACCCGTATTTTCTAATTAATTAATATTGTGTTTATTATTTATTTTAGTTAGGTTAAAAATTATTATTTTTCAAAAAAAATATATAAATTCCTGGACTTTTGATTGTCTGGCCAGACCCGAACCCAACCCCAAGTTCAAATCTTCTTTTTAAATATTTTTAGGAGTTATACTTTTGGAGTTACAATTTTCTATATAAAGAAATTGAATTTATGATAAAGAGTTATTTAAGAAAATACTTTTTCTTTAAAACAAAAATTTGTTATTAAACTTTCTTAAAACTCCTTTAATTTTCATTTACTCTTAACACTCTGTCTCTCTATTTCATTTCCATTTATTTCCATCAGCCTCTTAGCCGAGCCCTTCCCGAGCGGCCGCTCGGCCGACTCTTCCCCTCCCGAAACCACCGACGACTCTTCCCTTCCCGTAACTCCTCTTTTCCACTCCTATAAAACCCTCTCCATCCCCTCCATTCACCATCACCACCATCTCTAAACTCCCAAACCTTTCCCCTAATTTTTGTGCCCCAGATCCGGCGATCCGAGCATCCCTTGCCCGACGTTGTCCACCGCCGCCCGCAGCCGTCCCAGGCCGCGCCCCTGCCCGGCGCCACACTCCCGAGGCCGACGCCCCACCGGCGACAAGCCCCGGCCGCCGCTTTCCCCGCGGCCGTGCGCGCCAGCCCGACCCAGGCGGCCCCCTGTCCCCGCCACTGCCGTCCGTGCCCGGTCCAGCACCTCCCCATTGTCACGCCCCAGAACCAGAATACTGGAGAGAGGGGAAATGACTCAGCCAGCTACGTATTACGGGTAGATGAATACCGTATAATACGATCAATGCTGTCTAACCAGACGAGGGGGTGCATACTACATGAAAGTCTTACTATGGTCACTTCACATCTATTGTCTCAATCATTCAAACAATAAACAGGAAATAGAGAACATGTGAGAATAAGCAGTAAGGCGTCCCAAACGCTCAGTCAAAATGTTCTTGAGATTTGGCTTTACAAAACATAGCCAGATGGTATAGTAACATGTACACAATTGTTATCAGCTGCAGTCTTACTTTAGTTACAATTATGCAAAAGTAAGTGCAAGACAATCCGACTAACATGTCGGTGCCAAACGGCTAAGTATGAAGTAAATAACAAACGAGCGGTGAAGTAAGAAAACCCACTCGAGTCCTCCTGCGATCATTCTCCTAGTATTGACCATCTTGGAGGTAGAAGTAAGCTGGATCCTCGAGGACTGGCTCTAAATCTGGCCATGCAAAACCAGAGAGGTTAGACCTCTAATAGCAAGTACCACAAGGGAGCACGATATGAAGGATTAAACCAGTAAGTAAAGAATATGATAATAGATCTCTGCTATCTACCAGGATTCACATAACATCACGACACTTCGAACCAACCTCCCAACCAAACAAGGACAGAAGTTGGCCCGTCATGTCCTGACATTCTGATCATCTTAGTTAGGCAACAGAGTAGGTACAGTACACAAACAAATCATCTTGAACGGCCAATCAACTACTACGGCTTGCTATTGTGAGTCCCAAGTTATCCTAGAATTATGCAAATAGGGATTCCTCAGTTCTTACTATGTGCGAGCAAGGCTAGTCTATCCAGTCAATCAATTGCACCAATCATGTAATTAGACGAGATCCAGCGGGACGCCCGCCGTTAATATAGCATGTACAATAATATAAGCAGATACTGTTCCCTGCCCGTGTGACAGATTTATAGTATCTGTGGGAACCAGCCGGCCTGTCGGGCACTTAATAGTCCCAAGAGGGCTGCCATGTAAGAACTCGGGAATCCATTCTCTCCATGCCATCATTATTTTATTTAACTTAATAGTCTCTACGTTGAGTGAAGTTCCATGCCGTGGATCATGGTCATTCAAATGAGTACTTTCGTACGGGATACGATATGCGCAACTCTACAACGATATCCGTGCGGCTAGGTTGTAGGTTTTACATAGCATGATGCAACAATCAAATCTAACCACGAAGTAATCATGCCTTGACCATAAAGTACACATGCAGTTTTTTATAAGATAAATAAATAGCTAATTAAATAAATAAATAATTTGAAGCATGCATGTGCCTGTATGCCAATATTCGGGATCGGCTAATCGAGTACAATAGTTCATTACAGGAACGTGTCTCATTCATTCAATAAGACGACTAGCCAGTCTCTTAGTTCCAACTAGGAACGCATGATCAATTTTTAATCAAGATAACCATTATTATCAATGGTAACAAGGCATGAAAGTCAAACAATATTCAGTGGAGTCGAGTCTACGACTCTCAAGGTTAAGTTCCAGTCTCACTGGGTCTCCATGGATCAATCAGGTCACAAGGCGCATTCCACATAACAATCTGCATTAACAATATTAACATATCATGATTTATCAAGTCCATGCCAAAAGGCTTAAGGATATAATAGAAGAATTATCATGCCATCATTAAATGAATAAGTTATAGAGCAAATAATAACACCCAGGTTAGAAAGTCACGCCAACAAGTCTATGCTAAGGTCAACAAGTCACGCCAACAAGTCTAGGCTAAGGCCAACAAGTCACGCCAAGTCTAGCAGGTTGGAGTGAGCGTGTAAACGGCGTGAGCGTGTAAACAGCGTGAGCGTGAAAAGTGGTTCATGTTGGCACGCACAGCGTGAGCAAGCAATCATTATTACCATATCAAAAGCAAGTACTATATATGTAAATTCATCATTCTATGATATCAAGTAGCTATACCCATAAGGTGACAAGCATGAAGAATCAGGACAATCAAGGTATACAGAAAGAGATATACCTTGTGAGTCAAACAGGTGTGGATACCGTGATCGGATATCATCCTCATGTTCCTACGTTGACTCTCCCAAGGAGTGATGACCCCAAGCAACATGGACAAGACTAATTGTTCGGTTCTTGAGTATCTTCTCTCTTCGGTCCAAAATGGACACAGGTTGTTCCTCGTAAGACAGGTTGGTACCAACAACCAGCTCCAAATGATCGAGGATATGGCTTGGGTCCGATACATACCTACGTAATTGAGATACATAAAATACATCATGCACCTCTCGTAACGAAGGTGGAAGAGATAAACGATAATTAACATCGCCTATCCGATCAAGGATAACAAATGGGCCCACGTACCGCGGACTCAATTTCCCGCGAACGCCGAATCTAATGACCCCACGAGTAGGTGAGATCCGCAAGAATACGTGGTCCCCAACAGAGAACTCTAACGGCCTACGATGCTGGTCTGCCCAATGACGATGCCTGTCCTGTGCAACTCGAAGTCGCTCTCTAATTCCCTTAACCACTTCCACCGTCTGAACAATCATTTCTGGTCCTAACATCTTTCTCTCTCCGATATCATCCCATGCAAGCGGCGACCTGCACTTCTTACCATATAGTGCTTCAAATAGCGCCATCTGGATACTGGCTTGATAACTATTGTTGTATGAGAACTCGACTAAGTGCATGTGACTCTCCCAAGACCCTCCAAAATCTAGAGTGCAAGCTCGCAACATGTCCTCTAAAGTCTGAATCGTTCTTTCTGATTGCCCATCCGTCTGCGGATGGTAGGCCGTGCTAAATCTTAACTTGGTACCCAGACTATGATGTAAGCTCTTCCAGAAATATGATGTAAAGCGGGTATCTCGATCCGACACAATACTGACAGGGACTCCATGCTGCCTGACTATCTGTTGTATATACAACTCTGCCAACTTTTTTGTAGATTGCCCCACTCTGAAAGGAAGAAAGTGTGCTACCTTCGTAAGTCGGTCCACTATTACCCAAATGGCGTCCTTACCACTTGGCGATCTCGGTAAACCGGTCACAAAGTCTATTGTAATATGCTCCCATTTCCATTCCGAAATAGGAAGCGGTTGCAATAATCCAGCTGGCCTCTGCTGTTCTGCCTTCACTTGCTGACATACCAAGCAACGGGAAACAAATCTAGCTATCTCCCTCTTCATCCCGTTCTACCAGAAATGCTGCTTGATATCTTGGTACATCTTGGTCCCTCCAGGGTGAATAGAATACTGAGAACTGTGAGCTTCTGCCATAACCTCCTGTCTGATATCTCCACTAGGCACACATAGACATGATCCAAACCTATGTATGCCATTTTCATGAATTCTCATCTTCTTCCTGAGTCCTGACTCACATTCTGCCCTAAGCTTCTGAATCCTTGGGTCCTGTGCCTGAGCTGCCTTGATTCTGCCTACCAAGTCGGATTGAACTTGCAGACTTGTTAGAACTCCTACATCACTAGGAAGTATAACTTCGATGTCCATCTCCTGAAGGTCTTCTAAGATATGCCTCTGCGTTATCAACATAAATGTGCCGTCCCTCCTGCTAAGGGCGTCTGCTACTACATTAGCCTTGCCTGGATGATACTGAAGCTCAACGTCATAATCCTTGATCAACTCTAGCCATCTCCTCTGCCTCATGTTCAGCTCCTTCTGAGTAAAGATGTACTTCAGACTTTTATGGTCTGTGTACATGTCCACTCAGTCACCATATAAGTATTGCCTCCATAGCTTCAGAGCAAACACTACTGCCGCTAACTCCAAATCATGAGTTGGATAATTCTTCTCGTGGTCCCGAAGCTGCCTAGATGCATATGCTATCACCTTCCCATGCTGCATAAGGACACATCCAAGTCCTTTACCTGACGCATCACAATATACTGTAAAACCTCCGGGTCCAACTGGCAATGTAAGAATAGGTGCTGATATCAACTTCTACTTCAAAGTCTCGAATGATGCCTGACATTCTGCCAACCAAACGAATGGTACATCCTTCCAGTTCAAGCGGGTCATGGGTGCTAAAAGTCTTACAAAGTCTGACACAAACCTTCTGTAATATCCTGCCAATCCCAAGAAGCTCCGTACATCTGCTACGGTCTTGGGTACTGGCCAACTTTCTACTGCTTCTATCTTCTTGGGATCTACTGCTACTCCAGCTCCTGATATGATGTGACCCAAAAATGAAATGTGATCCGACCAAAACTTGTACTTGCTGAGCTTGGCATACAACTGGTTCTTTCTCAGAACCTGTAACACTTTCCTGAGGTGGTCTTCATGCTCCTCTTCACTAGCAGAGTATAGAGTATGTCGTCAAGAAACACAACGACAAACTGGTCTAAGTATGGCATAAAGATGTGATTCATCAAATCCATGAATATTGCTGGAGCATTGGTCAAACCAAACGGCATTACTAAGAATTCGTAATGTCCATACTTCGACCTGAATGCTGTCTTGGGAATATCTTCCTTCCTAACCCCCACCTGATGGTACCCTGAACGAAGATCTATCTTGGAGAAAACTCTAGCTTTACTCAACTGATCAAACAAGTCGTCGATCCTGGTAATGGGTACTTGTTCTTCACTGTTACCGCGTTAAGCTTCCTGTAGTCAATGCACAATCTGGATGACCCGTCCTTCTTTCCCACAAGTACCACTGGTGCTACCCACGACGATATGCTAGCTTGGATGAACTTCTTCTCCTTCAGTTCCTCTATATGCTGATATACCTTGGCCTGCTCTGAATCTGCCATTCTGTAAATCCGATCTGATATCGGTTTAGTTCCTGGTACCAATTCTATACTGAACTCAATATCTCTAACCGGTGGTAGACCTGAAAGTTCTTCGGGAAACACATCTAGAAATTCTTCAACTACCTTCGGAATCTGAACTTCTTCCATTGCCGTTATTACTTCCTGCTCTTGCTGAGTTGCCTCTGATCTGACTAAGGTGAACCGCTTTATGCCTGGAATATCAAAAGATACACTCCCTCTACGACAATCTATTGTCGTATGACTGTCTTTCAGCCAGTCTATGCCTAAGATAACGTCGAAATTTCTAACAGGAAATTCTATCAACCGGGCAGGTAAGGAATGCCCGCAAACTACAACGCTACATGCTAAAATAACTCTACTAACTCCTACGAGCCTATTACCAGTGAGTATATTCAACCTCCTTGGCAATGCCTCGAACTCCATTCCTAGTCGTGTCGCAAATTGTGCAGATATAAATGAATGGGATGCTCCCGAATCAAAGAATGCTACTGCGGGATATGAGGCGACGAGAATGTTACCTGCCACAACATCTTCCAATGCCAATGCCTCCTCCAAGGATAAAGTGAATGCTTGTCCTCGACCTCCTTGCTGGTTTCCATGCTGCGGCCTAACCTGATGCTGCTGTTGGCCCCTTCCTTGATGATGCTGGGGTGGTCTATGCTGGTGTTGCTGCATCGGCGGTCCCTGCTGCCGAAACATCTGAGTCTGCGAGCGCTGTGCCAACGGCCTTACTGCCACCGCTGGTCCTCGATACTGGCCTGCCCCTGGTACTGGCAGAGCAGGAAACTGCTGCCCTGGTCCTCCTGACCTCGAATTCATGGGACATGTGGTAACCCGATGGTCTGGATTTCCACATATCAGACACAGTCCATTCAATGTCCGACACACATCTCTAGTGTGCCCCATCTTCCCACAATAAGTGCAGCCCGCCGGGGGTTGCTGGTTCTTCCTCTGTTGTTGTTGCTGCTGCCTGGGTGGTGGTACTGGTCCTCGTATCGCCACATCGTGGATACGAATGCCAGTGGATGTTGTTGTTGTTTGGGGCGCTGCTCCCCCTCCTCCTTCAATCTGACTGTGGGATCTCTTCTGACCCCCAGTCCTTGTCGCAAGCCTCTGAATGGTGATCTCATGCCTTCGAGTCGCCGTCAATATCTCATCAAAAGTTTGGTAATTGTGCCCCTCTATCAATTGCAAGAGTTCAAGATGAAACCCTTGCTGAAACCTCATGGCCCTCCGGCTCTCTGTTGCTACCATCTCTGGGGCGAATCTACTCAATCTGCAGAACTCTGCTGCATAAGCATCTACAGTCTTGTCGGCCTGCCTGAGGCCGATAAACTTCTGTTGTAGCTCAAACCGTGCCACAACTCCATAGTACTTGGTCTTGAATATTGCAGTGAAATCGTCCCAAGCCACAGGACGTCTGATGCCCACTTCCTCTGATTCCCACCAATCACGTGCGAGATCCTGAAGTAACAACTTCACTAGATCCACACGTTCTTCTGTCGGTACCTTAGCTGCTGTCAGAATAGCCTCCATGTCCTTAAGCCATGCATCTGCTGAGATGACATCCTCCGTGCCCTCAAAACGGCGGGGGTTGTACTTGCAAAACTTGGCTGATGCTCCTGAATCAGTCCCCACTCCTCTTTCCAAAGCCGTCTGCAATCCTTGGTTGAGCAACACATTCTGCTCTTGTAGCTGAGTGTGCATGCGCTGCTGGGCCAACATCTGATGTTGCTGGGTAGCCATCATTTCTCTCATGATTTCCAGAAGGGCTGGTGTGTCCACTTGGGTAGGTGGAACTGTTGGTGGTGGTGGAACATCCGGATACTGCGATCCAGCTGTTGGTTCCACTATCACTTCTTCCTGGGTAGCTTCTTGAGTTAGTGCCGGCCCTTGTTGCTGACCAACCTGGTCAGGTTGCCCATGTTGCTCCTGCTGTTGTCCAGCTCTGACCGATGCGGACGAAGTACCCCTAAGAGAAGGGACAAGAGAACAATCAAACAGCCGGACATGAAGGATCAATGAAGTCAAAGGATACCGGAATGTCAAGCAAGGGTTGAGAATAACGAATCATGAGATCAAGGGGGAAACACGTGTGATTGAGACATCCTATAAATCAAAAATACCCCACAAATCTGAAATCAGACCTGCATGGGCCACCACTAAAACCTTGTCACGCCCCAGAACCAGAATACTGGAGAGCGGGGAAATGACTCAGCCAGCTACGTATTACGGGTAGATGAATACCGTATAATATGATCAATGCTGTCTAACCAGACGAGGGGGTGCATACTACATGAAAGTCTTACTATGGTCACTTCACATCTATTGTCTCAATCATTCAAACAAGAAACAAGAAATAGAGAACATGTGAGAATAAGCAGTAAGGCGTCCCAAATGCTCAGTCAAAATATTCTTGAGATCTGGCTTTACAAAACATAGCCAGATGGTATAGTAACATGTACACAATTGTTATCAGCTGCAGTCTTACTTTAGTTACAATTATGCAAAAGTAAGTGCAAGACAATCCGACTAACATGTCGGTGCCAAACGGCTAAGTATGAAGTAAATAACAAACGAGCGGTAAAGTAAGGAAACCCACTCGAGTCCTCCTGCGATCATTCCCCTAGTATTGACCATCTGGAGGTAGAAGTAAGCTGGATCCTCGAGGACTGGCTCTAAATCTGGCCATGCAAAACCAGAGAGGTTAGACCTCTAATAGCAAGTACCACAAGGGAGCACGATATGAAGGATTAAACCAGTAAGTAAAAGAATATGATAATAGATCTCTGCTATCTACCAGGATTCACATAACATCACGACACTTCGAACCAACCTCCCAACCAAACAAGGACAGAAGTTGGCCCGTCATGTCCTGACATTCTGATCATCTTAGTTAGGCAACAGAGTAGGTACAGTACACAAACAAATCATCTTGAACGGCCAATCAACTACTACGGCTTGCTATTGTGAGTCCCAAGTTATCCTGAAATTATGCAAATAGGGATTCCTCAGTTCTTACTATGTGCGAGCAAGGCTAGTCTATCCAGTCAATCAATTGCGCCAATCATGTAATTAGACGAGTTCCAGCGGGACGCCCGCTGTTAATATAGTATGTACAATAATATAAGCAGATACTGTTCCCTGTCCGTGTGACAGATTTACAGTATCTGTGGGAACCAACCGGCCTGTCGGGCACTTAATAGTCCCAAGAGGGCTGCCATGTAAGAATTCGGGAATCCATTCTCTCCATGCCATCATTATTTTATTTAACTTAATAGTCTCTACGTTGAGTGAAGTTCCATGCCGTGGATCATGGTCATTCAAATGAGTACTTTCGTACGGGGCACGATATGCGCAACTCTACAACGATACCCATGCGGCTAGGTTGTAGGTTTTACATAGCGTGATGCAACAATCAAATCTAACCACGGAGTAATCATGCCTTGACCATAAAGTACACATACGGTTTTTTTGTAAGATAAATAAATAGCTAATTAAATAAATAAATAATTTGAAGCCTGCATGTGCCTGTATGCCAATATTCGGGATCGGCTAATCGAGTACAATAGTTCATTACAGGAACGTGTCTCATTCATTCAATAAGATGACTAGCCAGTCTCTTAGTTCCAACTAGGAACGCATAATCAATTTTTAATCAAGATAACCATTATTATCAATGGTAACAAGGCATGAAAGTCAAACAGTATTCAGTGGAGTCGAGTCTACGACTCTCAAGGTTAAGTTCCAGTCTCACTGGGTCTCCATGGATCAATCAGGTCACAAGGCGCATTCCACATAACAATCTGTATTAACAATATTAACATATCATGATTTATTAAGTCCATGCCAAAAGGCTTAAGGATATAATAGAAGAATTATCATGCCATCATTAAATGAATAAGTTATAGAGCAAATAATAACACCCAGGTTAGAAAGTCACGCCAACAAGTCTATGCTAAGGTCAACAAGTTACGCCAACAAGTCTAGGCTAAGGCCAACAAGTCACGCCAAGTCTAGCAGGTTGGAGTGAGCGTGTAAACAGTGTGAGCGTGTAAACAGCGTGAGCATGAAAAGTGGTCTACGTTGGCACGCACAGCATGAGCATGAAGGGAAATTCACGCACTCATAAGTGAGCGTGAAGAATGATAAGAAATTCACGCACGCACAAGTGAGCGTGAAAAGTAACTCACGCACGCACGCACAGTATGAGCGTGATAAGAAATTCACGCACGCACAAGTGAGCGTGAAAAGTGTGACAAGAAATTCACGCACGCACGCAAGACGTGAGCGTAACTCAAAATTCACGCTGGCATGTAAGGGCGTGAGCGTGTCTAAAAATCCACGCTGACACGTAAAGACGTGTGCATGACTAAAAACTCACGCAGATACGTAAGAACGTGTGCATGACAAAAAACTCACGCAGACACGTAAGAACGTGTGCATGCCTAAAAATTCACGCAGATACGTAAGAACGTGTGCGTGACTGAGCCTTCGTCCCAAGCCAGAAAATGAAGTTCCCAGCCAGAAAGCAGGCCAGGTTGGGAGATCAAAACCCATGAACAACCGAGAATATAACAACTTAGATCTAGGAGAAACCAGCCAAAGAAATCAAAAATGCTAAGTAGTAAACTCTCTCAGGATCGTGAGAGGAAGAGAAATGAACCATAAAAGTGGTTCTCCAAGCAAGAAGCAAGATTGCACTTGCCTGCTAATGGGTTGGTGGAGAGAGTGATGAGGAAGAAGAAGAAGTAATGGTGAAGAATGAGAGTTATGAGGAGAGAGAAGGAGATGGGGGCTTAAATAGGAAGGATGGTGGTAGGTGGGATTATAGGGTCGGGTTCATTCGGATCCACCATGAACCCGAAAAGAACCACCATGAACCCGAACCTAAAAAGCAAGAATAACAGCAGGAAATAAAATGCAGAAAATAAAATGCATATAATTAATGAACATGAAATTAAAGGAATTTAAATACAGGATACTACATGATAAATACTAAATAAATATATACGAGTTGTATATGTATAAAAATATGCATATTGGGAACGGGGAGTGACACCCGTGCCCTGACTTGCTGTCCAGTGCTTCCCGTTCCGTGTTCTACTGTTCGGCTCCCTCGCGGACTACGTTTCCGTCCCCAAGTTATCCCGCGGCTCACCGACCAACAGATATTGGGTAATTCCTGTTAATCAGAGTAGTTCGTCCCTCCCGTGTCGAGTCTGTGATGATTTCGGTCCCCGATCCCGCAACGGGAATCGGTTAGGAATGTGATGTCGGCTTCTCGGAAATTTTCGAGTTAGTTTCGGATTAGCTCTGTGATTTTTCTCGGTTTAAATCTGTAGCTTTGTTTTAGTTTTGGTTCTGAGAATTTATGAGAATGTTGGTTCTGTGATTTTCGAGTTTCCGAGTAATTTCGGTTTTCCGAATATCTTTCAGAAACGTGCTGTGGTTATATATTTTCCATGTTCGATAATATTTTTGGGTTTAATTGGTGGAATGAATTCATGGGTTATTTCTCTGATTTGGGATATTATATATTTGTGTATTATTGGCACAAATTCCCAGTTTTGGGTTATCCCAAATATAGAGGAGGTGCTGCCCAAATTTTTATAAAAATTATACAAATGGATTTCAAATCGGTTTTCGAAAATATTTATAAATTGGATTTTTGGGCGACGACCGTACTGGTCCATGGGCCCTAGCTAAATGCGAACGAAATCGGGGTTTCCGGACGTTGAGGCATTAGCTATTTTGACGATTGGACCAAAGTCTGAGACTCGAAATTAATTTAATTTAATTACTAGTTTTATTTTGTGATTAATTTGTAGGGACTAACAAATGTTTTTCTTCTTATTTAAATTCATGTAAAATGGTCTGTAAGGACATAAGCCTATTTATTTCTGTTGTGTGCAATAGTTTAGTATTCTTTTATTTTGTTTTCTGGCTAATGTTCTGTCGTGAATGTGTAATAAAATATAATAAATTATTTATTTTACAAAAAGAAAATAATAATGTTTCATCACATTACAATTTTAAGTTTGTAATATTTAATTCATGCTTTTCCCATTTAAAGGAAGAAAAAAAAATGTAGTTTTATTATATAAATATAAAGATAATCATTTTCACCAATAAACCGATAAAGTATAAAGTTTTTCCGAAATTGAATATAAAGTGATTTTTCCTTCATAATTATGTAATGCACCAGAAAATCGAGTTTTTGCTTGTGATAGTATAATAAAGATTAAAAATCGACTAGGACAAATTTAGAGATTGTAACTAGCACATATAGCATGGAAACTTTGGAAATCTAAGGCAGACTTCTCGATTGTAGGATTTCGAGGACAAGTTTGATTCCAATCTCGGAGATATTCCCCAATCCAGTCCAACCAAGGCAAGTACATTTTGTGTTAGTTTATAATTATTTAGTAATCGTTTTATTCAAGTTTAAACCACGATGCAACACGGAACTCTCTCTAAGAGCATTGACTGATTGACTGTTAGGTACTGGAGGAGTTGTGTAATATAATGTCTGTGGTTCGTATTGCATATCATGGTATATGTATACGTAATTTGACCCGTATTGCATGTCTTCCTGCTTGATTTATTCTAGTATTTCATTGATTGGTTTATTCTTGGGTTAGTTCGGCTTGGCTTGGTTTACTTTGGTTTATCATGAACCAAAGGTGAACCCTCCTACCTACCACCACCCTCCTTATTTATAACCCCTTCCCTTTCTCTCTCCTCTTTACTTCCTTCCTTCTTCATTTACTCTCCACCACCAACCAAGAGAACCCTAGCCTAGGCAAGTGCAACTTGCTTCATGAAGGAACCCACCATTTTTATTGTTCTAAACTCTTCTATGCAACTTTGTAATCCACCTTAGTTCTTGTCATTTTACATTTTCTTGTATATTTTCTTGTAGATCTAGGTTTTAGCTATTTTCAAATTTTTATGGTTTTGATCTATCAAACCTTTTTGTTTTCAAGTTTTGATGGTTTCATGTTGTAGAAAATTTAATTCTACCCAATTTAGACTATTAAAAGTCATAATTTCGACTTATTTGAGTGATTTATGGTCTTTTTGGTTCATGGGTTTTCATGGCCATTAGAGGCTGATTGGAGAAGATGAGCAGTGTTGTTTCCCTGGCACATGCTGTTTGCTGGCAAAAAGCTGTTGCCATGCTGTTTGCTGGCGCATGCTGTTTGCTGGCGCATGCTGTCCTGGCGCATGCTGTTTCCTGGCACATGCTGTCCTGGCGCATGCGGTTTGCTGGCGATTGCTGTTTGCTGGCGCATGTTGTCCTGGCGCATGCTGTTTCCTGGCGCATGCTGTTTCCTGGCGCATGTTGTCCTGGCGTATGCTGTTTCTTGGCGCATGCTGTTTCCTGGCGCATGCTGTTTTGCTGGCGCATGCTATTTGCTGGCGCATGCTGTTTTCCTGTGCAAGTTGTTTCCTGGCGCATGCTGTCTTGCTGGCGCATGCTGTTTTGCTGGCATATGCTGTTTCCTGGCGCATGCTGTTTCCTGTCGTATGTTGTTTTCTTGTGCATGCCGTTTGCTGGCACATGCTGTTTTGCTGGCGCATGCTGTTTGCTGGCACATGCTGTTTTGCTGGCGCATGCTGTTTTACTAGCACATGCTGTTTTGCTGACACATGCTGTTTGTTGGCGCATGCTGTTTGATGGTGCATGCTGTCCCTGGCACCCCTTTTATCTCTTGTACCATGTGTTGCCATGACAAATCTTGTTACCTTATCCGTGTTATTTCTCTTGATCCTTAGTGTAATGTGGGATAATTCCGACATGAACACGACATGATACATGAACCTGGCACAATACATGGGCACAACATGATAATGCATGATAGTGGTCCGCCGTGGCACACTCCTAACAAAAAAACCTGACATGCTGTTACGACGGCTAACCTGGCATGACATGACATGACAAGTATGAATAATCTGGACACCGTGGGCGATTGTGCTTGTACAATTAAACCAGTCTGGTCTTGTATCATGTTTAGGATGGGTCTCCTGAGTACCATTGTCACGCCCCAGAACCAGAATACTGGAGAGCGGGGGCAGACATAGCCAGCTACGTATAATGAAATGGAATCCACTCCACTATACGGTCACGGCTGTCTAGATATATGAGGGTTTTTCTACAAGCCATCAGTCTCTTAAGGTCAACAAGAAGCCTAGTGTCTCAATCACAAGCAAATAAGTAAATATTACAAGATGTAAGATCACCAAATATACAATAGTAAGGCGTCCCAAACATTATATATTCAGCTGATCATGAAGCTAGTCATTACAAAATGTGAGGACTAGCAAGAGTTTAGTCATACATGATCAACCCTAGGTTGCCAATCATGTTACATCCCGTAGGCAGACAGTAAGTAAAAATGTACACGAGCTAACACTGCTCGGCGGCTAAACGCCTCAAAAGATTAATTTTACAATAGAGTGGGAGAGCAAAAAATAAACCCACTCGTTGCCCTGGTTACGCTTGGTGTTCACCATCGTGCTGAAAAACCGGTAGATCCTCTGGAGCTGCTCTGGTATCTGGCTATACAAAACCAGCTGGGTCAGACCCCAGAAAGAGCAAGTGCCACAAATGAGGCTTCACTTAGGAACTAAAACCAGCAATTAGCACAAGAGTAAAATATATAAAAGACAGTAATTAAAGAAAAGCAGGACAGGTGATATACGATGAGATAACCATGGGACTATTCAGATAACCAGGTTACAACCCGTAAACCAAACAAGGACGGGGGTTGTAACCCTTTGTCTGAACAGAACTTGGAATTCTCACCATTTATCGGTAAAATAAACACAGACATTCCGGTCATGTAGTAATCAGGATCAGGACAAGACTAGACTGGTTAGACTCCATCCAATCATTTCACGGCCAAGCAAGAATTACGGCTTGATACTTTAACTAACTAGGGTTATCACAGGCCTAGTTACTAGCAAGATGCAGTAAGATTACTCCACAGCCACAAGCCCTGCAGACCATCCAGGTTATCCAGGTCGAAATTAGGGGTTGAATTCAAGTGGGTACACCGTCCAGGAAACGCATGTACCCTTAGATAGCTTGAAGGGTGCAACACATGACAGTGTGCTGGAAATGTGCCCTACTCGACGGCAGGCTACAGATCCCAAGCGCGCCCAGGTAACGGGATTGCCTGTAGCTGGGAGATCTCTTCATGACTACTGTATTAATCTAGTTATTAGCCTTAGTCCATTTCAGTAGGTACTCCTGACCGTGGTACTCAGGAGTCCCCTCCTAGACATGATGCAAGACGGGACTGGATTATTTGTACAAGCACAATCGCCCACGGTGTCCAGGATTAATTATACAAGTCATGTCATGTCAGGTAGCCGTCGCAATAGCTTATCAGATATATCATGTCAGGTTTTCATGTCAAGTGTACTGGTCAGGAGTGCACCACGACGGGCCACTATCAGGTCATGTCAGGTTAGTCATGTCAGGAGTGCACCACTACGGGTCACTGTTAGGTCAAGCTCAATTATCGTGTCCAAACATATCAAGTAAATTCGTGATTATCAAGTTCATGACAAAAGGCGTAAGGATATAAAATGGACGTAAGATATCTAATAAAATATCAATAGACAGGGCTATAGGAGAGTCATGCGGTTAAGGCATATGAGGCCAAGGAGTGATCTCATGCGGCTGGGGAGGGAGTCGGGTTCAATCGGCTCAGGGTCCAAAGCTCATGCGGCTAATAGGGTCAGGCGCATGCGGTTGACGCGAAGAAAGTCCATGCGGCCGGCGGGGTATAGAAGGAGGCGCATGCGGCTAATAGAAGTCCATGCGGCTGGGTCAACGTGGCTGCTTATGCGGCTGGGAGTGAAGGGTGCATATGCGGCTGATAATGGACTCAACCTCATACGGCCAATGGTGCTGATGTATATGCGGCTCGGGAGCAAGGCCTTATGCGGCCAGACAGGTTATACGCCTATGCGGCCAGGGGGTGCATGCGGCTCGGTTAGGAGCTCATGCGGCCAGGTCAGTTCAAGGGCTCATGCGGCTAGAAGGACAAGAGCCTCATGCGGCTGGGAAGAAGTGGGTCTATGCGGCCAGCGGAGGAAGGTTCCCATACGGCTGGCTGAGTCAAGTTTTATGCGGCTAAAGGACATCCCCAGTCATGCGGCCAAGTTCAGATAGTTCATGCGGTCAGAACTATCGTATGAAGACTCATGCGGCTCGGAATCACTTGCCGCATAAAGTATTCATGCGGTCAAGTCTACAACTGTTCTTCTTCTCCAAGCTTCCGAGAAGAAGAAGGCTAAGAATCCATGCTTCCAAGCTCTATGAAACCTTCATCCGGAGTCCACATCCGAACTTCCATAGGTCAAAATAGGGTAGAACGAAATTCTCTACAACATGGAACCATCAAAACTCGAAAATAACAAAATTAAGTAGATCAAAATCCAAGAAATCCAAAAATAATGTAAACTTAGATCTAGAAGAATCTAGCCATAGAAAGTGAAAATGCCAAGTTCTAAAGTTAGTTAAAATGCTGTAAGGAAGAGAATGAAGCAATAAAATTGGAGTTCCTCCATGAAGCAAGTTGCACTTGCCTAGACCTCTCTCTCTGGTAGGTAAGGAAGTAAATGAGGAAGAAGAAGATGATAAATAAAGAGAGAGAATGAAGAGGGCTAATAAATACAAATGGTGGTGGTAGGTAAGGGGTTCACCTTGGGTTCATCATGAACCCAATCAAAACCAAGCCAAGCCGAATCAACCAACCCGAACCAGGAATAAACCAAGCCAAGAAGGAAATCAAGCAAGGAAATCATACAATACAAGAATAAAATACGTACACGTATTCTAAGAATACGTAATACGAACCACATGCATTACAACCATGGTCAGGGGTACCCACTGAAAGGGACTAAGATTAATAACTAGAATAATACAGTAGTCATGAAGAGATTTCCCAGCTACAGACAATCCCGTTACCTGGGCACTCTTGGGATCTGTAGCCTGCCATCGAGTAGGGCACATTTCCAGCACACTGTCATGTGTTGCACTCTCTAAGTCACCTAAGGGTACATGCGTTTCCTGGATGATGTACCCACTTGAATTCAACCCCTAATATTCGACCTGGGTAACCTGGATGGTCTGCAGGGCTTGTGGCTGTGGAATAAGCTCATTGCATCTTGCTAGTAACTAGGCCTGTGATAATCCTAGTTAGTTAAAGTATCAAGCTGTACTTATTGCTTGGCCGTGATTGTTGAATGGAGAGCAACCAGTCTGGTCTTATCTTGATCATGTACAAGATTGTTATATGTTCTGATTTCTTATGTTAACTGTCAAAAAATGGTGGAAAACCAAGTTCCATTCAGATGAAGGGTTACAACCCCGGTCCTTGTTTGGTTTACGGATTGTAACCTGGTTATCTGAATAGTCCCATGGTTCTCTCGTCGTATATCTTCCTGATATGTTTTCCTTATTTCCAGTTCTTACTATTTATTTTACTCTTGTGCTAATTGCTGGTTTTAGTTCCTAAGTGAAGCTTCCTTTGTGGCACTTGCTCTTTCTGGGATCTGACCCAGCTGGTTTTATATGACCAAATTTCGGAGCAGCTCCAGAGGATCTACCGACCTTCCAGTCCGATGGTGAACACCAGGCGTAACCAGGGCAACGAGTGGGTTATTTTTGGCTCTCCCACTTTATTATAAAAATATTCTTTTGAGGCGTTTAGCCGACGAGCACCTGTTTAGCTCGATTGTACCTTCTCTTACTGTTTGCCTATGGGCTGTAACATGATTGACAGATCCTAGGGTTGATCATGTATGACTAAACTTTTGTTAGTCCTCACGTTTTGTAACGACTAGCTTTATGATCAGCTGAATATGTAATGTTTGGGACGCCTTACTATTGTATATTTGGTGATCTTATATCTTGTAACATTTACTTACTTGCTTGTGATTGAGACATTAGGCTTGTTCATGACCTTAAGAGACTGTTGGCTTGTAGTTAAACCCTCATGTATCTAGACAGCCGTGACCGTATAGCGAGGTGGGTTATACTTCAATATACATAGCTGGCTATGTCTCCCCCGTTTTCCAGTATTCTGGTTCTGGGGCGTGACATGGTTTAAGTGGTGGCCCATGCAGGTCTTGTAAATCAAGATATGTGAGGGTTTACCGAATAGATGTCTCAATCAGCACTCGTCCTTGATCTTTGTTCGTATTCTCTAAATCCCTGGATTCTTGACCTGATCACATGATTGTAATCGTTGGATTGTCTTGGTCCTTCCTTATTGTTTTCTATGTCGTCTTCTTCAGCGGCATTATACCTGGCCATGCCGATCAGCAAGGCGGAGCACTTCCCGTGGACCAGCAGCAACCCGGAGATCAAGCCCAGCATTTGGGAGTGGCCTCCAGAGTCGTGCATTCTGGCGGTGAGCTACCAGTTCAGCCCGTTCAGCCTGCAGAGCCTGATGATGGCACTTTGGTAGGTCTTGTCAGGACCTTGATAGCTTCCCAAAATCGTCGAGGAGATGCCTTGCACCAGGCAGTGACGAATGCTCTGACCAGAGGAGGTCATCAGGGTAATAGCGCGGCCAACAGCTTCAAGCGCTTGAACCCTCCATTCTTCGACGGCAGTGAAGATGCTATCGTCGCAGATGCTTGGCTTCAGGACACAGAGGTGATTCTTGAAGCAATCAGGACCCCAGAGAACGAGAAGGTGGCCGTAGTGCGCCTTCAGCTATTGGATCTTGCCCGCAGCTGGTGGGCGGCGCAGGCCGTTGGATTAGTGGCACCTATTGCTTGGACAGTATTCAGAGAGATATTCTAGACCAAGTATTTTGATGTTGTAGCTCGGTACGATCTGCAGACGAGGTTCACCAATCTGAAGCAGATGGGCAGGACGGTCGACGGATATACTGTTGGCCCATTCCACGGTCACACCCGATTTCGATAATCAACATATACTTTAGTCAATACACAAAATATAGAAAATGCTGCTAACTATTTCAGGATGCATGAAATCATATTCAACGGACGATGTACTGCATAAATCAAAGCGTCAAAGTCATCAAAATCTTCTGAAGACTCTTTTCTACTTTATTCTGTATTTTACATTTTATTGAGTTTAGGAATTACTTTGTAAAATCAATTATGGTAATACTGGCTTAGGGTTAAAATTATCCTCCTTTCTCAAAACCTACTTTTACCCTTTCATATTTTCGATTACAAATATTTCAAAAATATATTTCGAAAATATTCATTTTTTAAATGATTTTACAAATAACCAAAAACATGTTTGAAAACTGTTTTTACAAAAGAATTTTAAAATATATCTCCTGACAGAACTCCAAGCCGAGTTTGGCCCGAGTTCGGCCCGAACTCTGACCGAGTTCGGTCAGTTTGTATTCAAACTTCAGTTGCCTCCAAATCTGCGAGCAACGTCTTTTTGCGAGATATTTGCATCCGAACTCTGCCCGAGTTCTGCCCGAGTTCGGTTGATGAAAACACCTATAAATAGAGAAGAACTTTTCACTTCAAAATATCAATTCATTCTTCATCTTCTCTTCTCTATTATTCAAGTGTTTTCTAAACGATCCAAGATTTTCAAATCTCACCTACACATCTCTTAGCCAAAAGCCAGTACTATCAGATTGATTTAGAAGTCTTTTGGTTATTCAGAGTTGTAAAGAGGTCGTCAAGTTTCAACAACAAATTCTCGTTGTGGAGCTGGTCGTGCGCTCGTCATCAAGCACGGTGTGTATTGGAGTTGGTCGTGCACTCGTCAACAAGCACGGTGGTGTAAGAGTTGCAAGCACTCAGTTAAAGCTTGTGCCTTTAGTGGATTAACATCGAGCAAGAGTACTCGAGACTGGATTAGTCCTCTCAGAGGAATACCAGTATACATCGCTGTGTTACTGAGTTTGATTCTCCTTTCTTTACTTACTGCTCTTACATCATTGCCATAGTTTAAATTATTAATTGGTAATTTTATTTCCGCTGCACACACGCACTCTATTCATCCCCCCTCTAGAGGTGCTCAACGGTCCTACAATTGGTATCAAAGCAGGTTATATTCTTATATAACATACCCTAGAGAGTATATATATGGCAGCCGTGAAATCTATATTCAACGGTGAAGGGCAATCCATAAATAGACCTCCCCTATTTGATGGAACAAACTATACATACTGGAAAACACGTATGACTTTCTTTCTAAAGTCTCTAGATTTTGATTTATGGTCAATAGTCATTGATGGGTATAAGAAACCACCACCTACTGTGGTTGAAGGTATTCTTATGGAAAAGCCGCATGACAAGTACACCGATGCTGAAAAAGCAAAGGCTAGTCTTGATGCTCGAGCCATCAATGCACTATTCTGTGCAATTGATAAAACCGAGTTCAATAGAGTTTCTACCTGTAAGACGTCTCATGAAATTTGGAAACTCCTTGAGGTAACCCATGAAGGGACTTCCCAAGTCAAGGAATCCAAAATCAGTAGACTGACTCAGGAATATGAATCTTTTAAAATGAAACCTGGTGAGTCAATTACCCAGATGTTTACTCGTTTCCTTGATATAACTAATCCCCTTCAATCTCTTGGTAAAGATTACAGCAACCATGAGAAAATCAGGAAAGTGCTACAGGCTCTAACAAAGAACTAGAATCCAAAAGCCACAGCAATCATTGAAGGAAACGATCTCACCACGATGACTCTAGAAACACTGATGGGCAAATTGATGACTCATGAGCTCGACTTGCAAGACTTTGAAGAGGCCACACCAAAAGAAAAGACCATCGCCTTCAAAGCTCAAGCAAGAAAATCAACATACAACGACTCAGATGAAGAATCATCAAGTGGTGATGAACGTGCCTTACTTGTGAAGAACTTCAAGAAATATCTAAAGTTCACAAGCAGAAAGAAGAAAGACATCCAAGAAAGCAATGAAGACGAGACTATATGCTTCGGGTGCAAGAAATCAGGGCACATGAAGAAGGACTGTCCAGCTACCAAGAAGAGCAGTCCATATGATCGGTCAAGATCAAACAGAAGATCCACATCTGGCCGAAAGTATGCCAACACAAGCATCTGGCACGAGAGTGATGCCAGTGACTCAGAAGAAGAAGACAGACCCTGCAGCAATGCAAATGTTTGTCTTATGGCATTCGAAAAGGTATCATCTAATCCTCTATTTGATGATTTTACTTTTGATGAACTAGAGACTGCCTTTAGCGATTTACTTGAAGATCACAAAACTGTGCTCGACAAGTATAAGCAATCTCGAAAAGAGATTAAGGCACACACAGCCGAGATAGCTAGATTGTCTAATCTACTTGAAGACATTAAAGAGACATCTACTACCGGTAACACGGAAGAGATAGCCAAACTTAAAGTAGACTATCATGAGGCTATCCTCAACATTGAAAAGAAAGAAGAGGACTATGTCAAAATACACAAACTTTATGACATAGAGAAGAAGTTGCACCTAGTAACTGAACAAAGACTCCTTGATATGACTGCAAGATACGAAGAGTCTGTAGCGATTTCTAAAAAGTTAGAAATCAAGTTGGGCAAACAGGCAATACCTGTGACACAGCCCAAGATTAGTCCTAATGCAAAGCATACACCAAAAAGGACTAAACACAAGAAAGCACAGAGGAAACACGAACACTATTATGCTTTCACTTATAGGTTTTCCAAACAGAACAAGCCTGCAAACACAGTTTATTCCACTAAACTGACTTGCACATATTGTGGTACACACAGTCATATATCACAATACTGTATGGCAAGAAAGCTTGTTGATAACCATACTCTAGTTTGGAAACCTAAAGCTAATCTGAGTGGACCCTTCAGAAAATGGGTACCAAAGGATTCATCTACTTGTTTTGTAGGTGGACCCTCAACCCTCTCATGCTAGAAGCAAATGGATCCTCGATAGCGGATGTTCGCGACACATGACTGGTGATGCATCTTTATTCGCTACGCTATCGATGAAGAAAGAAGGATACGTCTCCTTCGGAAATAACTTGAGAGGTGATATTATAGGTAATGGTACTGTAGGTATTTCTCCTTATCCAATAATAAAGGATGTTTGTCTAGTAACTGAATTGAAACATAACCTATTGAGCATAAGTCATTTGGCAGATAATGGTTATGGTATCAATTTTGTGAAAGATAAATATACCATATATGATATGTCATCTGGTGATCCCGTATATAAGGGGATTAGAGAAGACAATATTTATGTTTTCTTTTTGGAGAATACTAATAATGCAGGAAGGTGCCTAGTAGCCAATCAAGATGAAAGCTGGCTATGGCACATGAGACTAGGACATGCAAACATGGATACTATCTCACGTCTGAACACAAAGAAGTCGGTAAAAGGACTCCCAGAAATTCCATTCAAGAGAGACATGGTATGTGCTGACTGTGAAAAGAACAAAGCACATAAATCTTCTTTTAAATCCATCAACACTGTAAGTACTTCGAGACCTTTGCAGTTGATTCATATGGATTTATTTGGTCCAAGTAGAGTCGCTAGTCTTGGCGGTAAACTCTATGCTTTTGTCATTGTTGATGATTTCTCTCGTTTTACATGGGTTTACTTTTTATCAAACAAAAGTGATGCTGTTTTTGAATTTCAGATATTTTGTAAAAAGGTTCAAAACGAAAAAGGCTTCATGATTACTCGTATCCGAAGTGATCATGGTGGCGAATTCGAAAATACTGATTTCAAAAAGTTTTGTGATGATAGTGGATACTACTACGAATTTTTTTGTCCTAGAACTCCCCAACAGAATGGTGTTGTGGAGTGGAAGAACCGTACTCTAAGCGAAATGGCTAGAGTCATGCTTAATCAGCATAATCTTCCTAAATATTTTTGGGCAGAAGCTGTTAGTACAGCCTGTCATATTTTAAATAGGGTGTTAATTCGACCTATCTCGAAGAAAACACCATATGAGCTTTGGTTTGGAAGAATTCCAAACATTTCTTATTTTAAAGTTTTTGGTTGTCGCTGTTTCATCCTGAACACCAAGGATAACTTGGGTAAGTTCGACTCCAAAGCAGATGACGGGATATTTCTCGGATATGCTGCTAAGAGTAAGGGATATAGAATTTTTAATAAAAGATCTCTGATTGTTGAAGAAAGTATTAATGTTACCTTTGATGAGTTGAATAGTCATAGATCTAGCGACAGTGATGATGAAGATGCACCTACAAAAACAAAGAAGAGTTCTGAGAAAGATCCTACCAAAGAGGCAAGAACTGATAAAAGTTCTGAAGATGCAGGAACTGAGAAGAGCCTTGTAAAAGATATGGCCCAAAGATTCGAATCATTGAGATTCAAACCAGATCATCCAGAAACTCTCATAATAGGTGATGTATCCAAAGGTGTAAGTACTCGTTCATCTCTTAGAGATTCTGAAGTAGCAGCTAATGTAGCATTTATTTCTCAAATAGAACCTAAGAATGTTGATGAGGCTTTTTCTGATGAATTTTGGATTTCTGCCATGCAAGAGGAACTTAATCAATTTGAAAGAAACCAAGTTTGGGAACTCGTTCCTAAACCTATTGGTCAATCAATAATTGGTACCAAATGGGTGTTCCGAAATAAACTTAGTGAAGATGGACAAGTTCTACGCAACAAAGCACGTCTAGTTGCACAAGGTTATAATCAAGAAGAAGGAATTGATTATGATGAGACCTATGCTCCTGTTGCTAGACTAGAAGCCATTCGCATGTTTTGCGCTTTTGCTTGTTTTAATGATTTCAAACTTTTTCAAATGGACGTAAAAAGCGCATTTCTAAATGGATTTTTGAAAGAAGAAGTTTTTGTGAAACAACCCCCTGGTTTTGAAGATTTTCAAAAACCTGATCACGTCTTCAAGCTTAAGAAAGCACTTTATGGACTCAAACAAGCACCTCGTGCTTGGTATGAACGCCTAAGCGCCTTCTTACTTGATAATGGTTTTTCAAAGGGCAAGATTGATACTACTCTTTTTATTAAATCTATGAATAATGATATACTTCTAGTGCAAATTTATGTAGATGACATCATCTTTGGTTCTACTAATGAACAACTCTGTCAAGAATTTGCCAAGTGTATGCAGAGTGAATTTGAAATGAGCATGATGGGAGAGCTGAACTTCTTCCTAGGATTGCAAATCAAACAACATTCAAACGGAACATTCATCAACCAAGCCAAGTACACGAAGGACATACTGAAGAAGTACGACTTCGAGAATGTGAAGCCAATTGGGACTCCTATGGCTACATCTACAAAGCTTGATGCTGGTGAAAGTGGCAAACCTGTTGATCAGCGTAAGTATCGAGGTATGATTGGTAGTTTATTATATTTAACTGCTAGTCGCCCTGATATTATGTTTAGTGTTTGCATATGTGCACGATATCAGGCAAATCCTAAGGAATCACATCTTAGTGCCGTTAAGCGTATCTTCCGATACCTTAAAGAAACTTCTACAGTTGGCTTATGGTATCCCAAAACCAAATCCTTTGACCTTATAGGTTACTCGGATGCGGATTTTGCTGGATGCAAAGTGGACCGTAAAAGTACCAGTGGCACATGTCATTTCTTGGGAAAGGCCTTAGTCTCTTGGTTTAGCAAGAAACAAAATTCAGTAGCATTATCAACAACTGAGGCTGAATATATCGCCGCAGGACGTTGTTGTGCTCAAATTTTGTGGATGAAGCAAACCTTAGAGGACTACAATCTGCACTATACAAATGTTCCTATATATTGTGATAACACTAGTGCAATTAATTTGACTAAGAACCCTATCTGTCATTCACGCACAAAGCACATAGAAGTTAGACATCATTTTTTACGTGATCATCAACAACACGGGGATATTTTCTTAGAATTTATTGATACTGAACATCAACTAGCAGATATTTTCACTAAACCATTGGCTGAAGACCGTTTTAACATCTTGAGGCGTGAGCTCGGCATTCTTGAATTCTCGAACTCTTAAAACATATGGTAATTAAAACTGCATTTATAACTTGACAATTTATTATTTAATGAAAATTATTTTTAGGGACAAATTTACAAAGGGTATGTCTGTCACCACGGCTACGGTCGAAGCGAAGCGGTACTTAAGAGTTCCCCGGTGAACCACCGTTAGCTGGGACAACCCCTATAGTTAACCCGAAAATAATAGCAGTTATTTAATAAACCAGTCAAATGTTACTTTTTACAGTCTTTATTTACCTGACTGCTTTGACTGTCTCGGGAATGCAAGTGGCCGAACTCGGCCCGAACTCTGACCGAGTTCGGACCGAATTCGGACCGAGTTCGGTCGGCGCTGTGATGGTTCCAGAACCGAACAGCCGGCCCTAGCACCTATTTATTTCATCCTTTCTTCCACTTTTTCTCCACACCAAAACGTGGAATACTTCCATCTCCTACTAGAAATTCTTCCTCCTCCTTCTTTGCAAGGAATCGACAAGTTCAGTGGGCGATCTTCTTCCTCATGGCTCCGAAACGTCAACGAGGAAATTCTTCTCAAGGTGCTTCCTCCTCATCCGACTACACTCCGGCAAGTCTCTTCAGTCCAGCCAAACCTAGAGATCCCGAGGAATATGATAGCACTTTATTTCCCGACAAAGACTTCTCCGATCTCTGGTTTGATTCTTTCTCTCTTCGTCGTATTTGTGCTGGAGCCTTCGTCAATTTTACAACTTTCTTTGAATATGCTCCTGTTTTTGATCAACTTGGATTCCGTGACTTTTTCGAGGTCCAAGATAGCATTTACGACAATGCAGTCCGTATGTTTTACTGCAATTTGCAAGTAAAACAAAACGGAAATTTCTATTCCTGTATTGCTGGACAGGAATTAGAATTTAGCGCCACCGATATCAGTGAATATTTTCACATTCCTGATCTTGGTGATGCACTTGTTGACATCCACCATGTTCAATTCCCTGCCGATGTCACTTTAGCTTCTTTTAGGGAATTGATTTGTCACCCTATTCCTCCTCCCCGGAGAATCTTTTCTAGACATCTAAATCAAAAATTTTACGAGCTTCATCGTATGATTTTCTCGGCCCTTCTTTCGAAGAAAGGCTCTACCGATGAAGTTACATTTTTGGAACTTTCTGCTCTTTATCATATTCATTTTGGAATTCCTTTCTCCGTTCCAAAAACCATGATGTCTTGGATGCTCAGCTGCAAGAATGCAGGTAGGAACTTAGTCTTTCCTATGCACCTTGCTAGTATATTTCGACGTTTTGAGATTGATCTTGAAACGTGTGCCATTTCTTCTCCACCTGTTGAGTTGACCCGCTCTCGTCGGTTTCCTCAACCTCCTGGTGCTGCTCCTGCTGTCCCAGCTGCTGATGCTGAGGACCCTCCAGCTAATGCTCATCCTGCTCCGGCCCCTGCCCCAGGACTTGATCAGGCATTCTACCAGCGGTTTGATGATTTCGTTGCTGTATCCATGCAACGTTATCAGGACTCCGAGTTCCGGCATATTTCTCAGGCCCAGGTGCTGAGAAACAGTATTGCCGATCTCCACTACAGCCTGGTTCATGATCCCGTTCATCCACTCACTATCCTTCCACACCCTGCTTTCCCTGGTCCTCGTTTTACTGATGAGACTACTTTTCAGTACTTTGACCCGACCACTGCCTATTTCCCTCATGATCCTCCCGGTGCGGACGACGCAGAGATGTGATGTGGATTCAGCCATAGGATAGTGGATTTAGTTTTGTTTAGTTTGATGCAGTTCATGTAGTACTTTTTACTTTCATGTCTAAACTGTTTTAGTTAGACATTTATCAGTTGTACTATTTGGCTTTCTAGTGGAAAACTTATGATACTTCAGTTTATTATGTGTAAGTTCATTGCATTCCACTTGTCTATGTTGTGATTACTTCTTATCTTTCACTTTGTCTTGTCTTTTCTATTGTTGGCTTCTTGATTTACGGGGGAGCCTATTCATTTTACTACTTGACAAAGGGGAAGAAAATGAGTATACCCAAAATCAAAAATCGCAAGGCTAGAACAAAATTTTTTTCAGGTATTTTGATATGTTATTTTATTTTTTTTATAAATATATTTTGGTATAGACTCAAGTTTGTCAATTATCAAAATGGGGGAGATTGTTGGCCCATTCCACGGTCACACCCGATTTCGATAGTCAACATATACTTTAGTCAATACACAAAATATAGAAAATGCTGCTAACTATTTCAGGATGCATGAAATCATATTCAACGGACGATGTACTGCATAAATCAAAGCGTCAAAGTCATCAAAATCTTTTGAAGACTCTTTTCTACTTTATTCTGTATTTTACATTTTATTGAGTCTAGGAATTACTTTGTAAAATCAATTATGGTAATACTGGCTTAGGGTTAAAATTATCCTCCTTTCTCAAAACCTACTTTTACCCTTTCATATTTTCGATTACAAATATTTCAAAAATATATTTCGAAAATATTCATTTTTCAAATGATTTTACAAATAACCAAAAACATGTTTGAAAACTGTTTTTACAAAAGAATTTCAAAATATATCTCCTGACAGAACTCCAAGCCGAGTTCGGCCCGAGTTCGGCCCGAACTCTGACCGAGTTCGGTCAGTTTGTATTCAAACTTCAGTTGCCTCCAAATCTGCGAGCAACGTCTTTTTGCGAGATATTTGCATCCGAACTCTGCCCGAGTTCTGCCCGAGTTCGGTTGATGAAAACACCTATAAATAGAGAAGAACTTTTCACTTCAAAATATCAATTCATTCTTCATCTTCTCTTCTCTATTATTCAAGTGTTTTCTAAACGATCCAAGATTTTCAAATCTCACCTACACATCTCTTAGCCAAAAGCCAGTACTATCAGATTGATTTAGAAGTCTTTTGGTTATTCAGAGTTGTAAAGAGGTCGTCAAGTTTTAACAACAAATTCTCGTTGTGGAGCTGGTCGTGCGCTCGTCATCAAGCACGGTGTGTGTTGGAGTTGGTCGTGCACTCGTCAACAAGCACGGTGGTGTAAGAGTTGCAAGCACTCAGTTAAAGCTTGTGCCTTTAGTGGATTAACATCGAGCAAGAGTACTCGAGACTGGATTAGTCCTCTCAGAGGGATACCAGTATACATCGCTGTGTTACTGAGTTTGATTCTCCTTTCTTTACTTACTGCTCTTACATCATTGCCATAGTTTAAATTATTAATTGGTAATTTTATTTTCGCTGCACACACGCACTCTATTCACCCCCCCTCTAGAGGTGCTCAACGGTCCTACATATACGACCGAGTTTTCCAGACTCAGTCGGTTTGCTCCCACCTTGGTGGCAACCGAGTATGATAGAGCTCAACGATTCCAGCAGGGGCTCCATCTCGAGATTCTATTGATAATTGAGCAGTTTGAGCATCAGACCTTCGATGCAGTATTGAGAGCAGCTAGGAGGCATGAATATACCTCCCAGAGGATCGTAGATAGGACCGGAGGTCGGAAGCGATCTCACAGCCAGATGAACCAATCTTCTGCACCAGTCCTGACAGTCAGGGCTTTGACTATTGGAGCTCCAAGGCGGGCGGCTTCAGTAACGTCGGTTCAACATTCCGCCCCGACGTACCCTCAGCAGCAGAAGCAGAAGTAATCTTCCGCGGTGGGATGTTCTCATTGCGGGAAGCCGGGCCACGTGGTGGCAGAGTGTCGCAGGGCGCAGGGATTGTGTCTGACTTGTGGAGCAGCAGACCATATGGTTGGATCCTGCCCGAATAGGGGTGGTTCATCATCGTTCAACCTTTCTAGCTCTTCAGTGAGAGGACCAGCAGCAGCAGTATCAGCCTCAGAGGCCCTTGCCGCCTCAGTCCCAGGCATTTCAGCAACAACACCCCCAGCAGTATGCCCAAGCCCAAGCCCAGGTCCAGAACAGGCAGCGAGGATTTCAGCAGATGGGACCAGTACCCCGAGGGCATGGTCAGGCTATAGTGATGACCGCAGAGAAAGGATTGGCACCAGGAGAGGTAGTGGCAGGTACTATTCTCGTCAACTCCTTTCCAGCTTCAGTATTATTTGATTCTGGTGCATCGTATTCATTTATGTCTGCACGATTCACGACACCGATATGATTGGAGCCCGAGTCATTATCAGTAAGGCTCAATATACTTACTGGTAACGAACTCGTGGGAGTAGATAGAGTATTTTCCTCGTGTCGGATCGTAGTTAGCGGTAGAGAGTTCTCCGCTAGATTGATAGAATTCCCAATGGCCGATTATGATGTGGTCTTAGGGATGGATTGGTTGAGAAACTAGTATGCTAGAATAGACTGCCATATTGGTAGGGTTGTTTTTAGCGTTCCAGGCGAGCCAGAGTTTTCCTTTTCCCGAGGCGAAGTTGAACCTTCTCCTCCGGTTTGCGGATGGCCGTGGCAGCAGTACAGTTCCCGCGGATAGTCGAGGAGTTTCCAGATGTTTTCCCAGAAGAGCTTCCAGGAATGCCACCAGAGCGTGAGATCGAATTCACCATAGACTTGATTCCCGGGACAGTCCTAGTGTCGGAGAGAGTCTACAGAATAGCGCCGTCAGAGTTGGAGATCTTGTATAAGATGATTGAAGAACTTAGGACCAAGGGATTCATTCGTGCAAGTGGATCGCCTTGGGGAGTCCCGATGCTTCTTGTAAAAAAGAAGGATGGTACGTCCAGGTTATGTGTTGATTATCGTACCTTGAACTCAGTGACAATTAAGAACAGATACCCTCTCCCGAGGATAGATGACTTGTTTGATCAACTCAAGGGGGCAGCAGTATTCTCGAAGATTGATTTGCGGTCAGGATATCATCAGATCAGAGTCAGAGAACAGGACATCCCGAAGACAGCTTTCAGATTAAGATATGGGCATTGGGAGTTCCTTGTTATGCCATTTGGAGCGACCAATGTGGCGGCTGTATTCATGGACCTCATGAATCGTATCTTTATGCTTTACTTGGATCAGTTCGTAATTGTGTTCCTAGATGACATCCTGGTCTACAGCAAGAGTGAAGCAGAGCATGAGCAGCATCTCAGAGTTGTCCTCCAGATTCTTCATGAGCACCAATTGTATGCCAAGTTCAGTAAATGCGATTTCTAGCTCGATCGCATTTCGTACTTGGGTCATATCATGTCAAGAGGAGGAGTAGAAGTGGATCCCCAGAAGATCGTGGCCATTGAGACATGGCCAGTGCCCAGCACAGTTGCAGAAGTCCGTAGTTTTCTTGGTTTGGCCGGCTACTGCCGGCAATTTGTTTCGGACTTTGCTCGGATTTCAGCACCCTTGACCCAGTTAACCCGTAAGGATACACAGTTTGCTTGGACAGTAGAGTGTCAGAGTTCTTTTGAGCAGTTGAAGCGAGGCTTGATGACGGCTCCAATTCTCACGCTTCCAGATGGGACCGGAGGATTTTCAGTGTATTGTGATGCTTCAGGAAGAGGCCTAGAATGTGTTCTGATGCAGCATGGGAAGGTAATAGCTTATGCGTCATGTCAACTTCGTAATCATGAGAGAAATTACCCAATCCATGACTTAGAGTTGGCGGCAGTAATGTTTGCACTTAAGTTGTAGAGGCACTATTTGTACGGAGATAGGGTGGAGATTTTCACCGACCACAAGAGCCTAAAGTTCATGCGTCAGAGAAGGTGGCTAGAGCTTCTTGTGGATTATGATGTCAACCTGCAGTATCATCCCGGAAAGGCCAACGTTGTCGTAGATGCATTGAGCAGGAGAGCCAGAGTTTATTTTCTAACAGCGCAACCAGAGCTGTTAGCAGATCTTCTGAAGATGGATATAGAAGTTGTTCTCCCTTCCAGTGTGGCATTGATGGCCAGTATGCAAGTTCAGTCCACTATAGTTGAGAGGATCAAGATGGCTCAGTCAGCAGATTCCAAGCTTCAGCGACTCAGAGCAGAGTGTGAGGCAGGACGAAGACCAGAGCTATGCATTTATGAAGACGGTACACTTCGATATGGTAAGCGTCTTTGTGTATCCAGTGGAGATATCAGACATGAGATCATGGCAGAAGCTCACAGTTCTCAATATTCCATTCATCCGGACGGTACGAAGTTGTATCGTGATATCCGGCTGCACTTTTGGTGGAATGGCATGAAGAGGAAGATAGCTCGGTTTGTCTCTCGGTGTTTGGTTTGCCAACAGGTTAAGGCTGAACATCAGAGGCCAGCTGGACTTCTTCAGCCCTTACCGATTCCAGAATGGAAGTGGGAGCATGTGACCATGGATTTTATGACTGGATTACCTAGATCCTCAGCTGGTCGAGATGCTATTTGGGTTATAGTTTACCGGCTCACGAAGGTGGCTCACTTTCTCCCATTCAGAGTTGGTTAGTTGACGGCTCAGCTAGCAGAGATGTACCTCAGGTAGATAGTCAGGATGCATGTAGTACCAGTCAGTACCACCTCGGACCGAGATTCAAGATTTACGTCGTACTTTTGGCGTAGCCTGCAAGATAGCTTGGGGACTCACCTCCAGTTCAGCTCAGCATATCATCCGCAGACAGATGGCCAGTCGGAACGTACGATCCAGACTCTTGAAGATATGTTGTGGTCCTGTACGCTCGACTTCGGTGGTTCATGGGAAGATCACCTGCACTTGGTAGAATTTTCGTACAACAACAGTTTTCAAGCTAGTATCCAGATGGCACCGTTCGAGGCACTGTACGGTAGGAAGTATAGATCCCCGTTAGCATGGGATGATGTTGGAGAGAGGCAGATGCTCGGCCCGGAAATGATTGCCCAGACAGTTGAAGTGGTCAGAAGAGTCAGGGATCACCTTCGAGTTGCCCAAGATAGCTAGCGCCATTGGGCCGATTCTTTTCGGCACCCTCTTGAGTTTTCGGTTGGCAACCATGTATTCCTGAGGATTTCGCCTAACCGTGGTGTCATTCGTTTCGGCGTACGGGAAAAGCTTAGTCCTAGGTATATTAGACCGTTCGATATTCTGGAGCGAGTAGGAGATGTGTCCTATCGTCTCGCTCTTCCGCCATCGCTACATGAGGTGCATGACGTGTTCCATGTATCCCAACTACGACGGTATATCCTGGAACCGAGCCACATCCTGGATCATTCGGAATTGGTTGTTGGTACCAACCTTTCGTATGAGGAGAGACCCGTGTCTATATTGGACCGGAGAGAGAAGATACTCAAGAACAAGACTATTAAGTTAGTCCGAGTTGCTTGGGGTCATCACTCTTTGGGTGAGTCAACGTGGGGAGCGTGAGGATGATATCCGATCGCGATATCCCGACCTATTTGACTCGTGAGGTATAATGTCTTTTTTATGCCTCGTGACTTCGATTCCTTGCTTGCATGCTTGATAGATTGCCTAGTATAACTTGCATGTGATTAGTATAGCTTGTCCTTGCCCCTCTAGCCTCTTAATTAAATTCTGAGGACGGAATTCTTTTAAGGTGGGTAGAGTTATAATGCCTGTGGTTCGTATTGCGTATCATGGTATACGTATACGTAACTTAACCCGTATTGCATGTCTTCCTGCTTGATTTATTCTAGTATTTCATTGATTGGTTTATTCTTGGGTTGGTTCGGCTTGGCTTGGTTTGCTTTGGTTCATCATGAACCAAAGGTGAACCCTCCTACCTACCACCACCCTCCTTATTTATAACCCCTTCCCTTTCTCTCTCCTCTTTACTTCCTTCCTTCTTCATTTACTCTCCACCACCAACCAAGAGAACCCTAGCCTAGGCAAGTGCAACTTGCTTCATGAAGGAACCCACCATTTTTATTATTCTAAACTCTTCTATGCAACTTTCTAATCCACCTTAGTTCTTGTCATTTTACATTTTCTTGTAGATTTAGATTTTAGCAATTTTTGGATTTTTATGGTTTTGATCTATCAAACCTTCTTACTTTCAAGTTTTGATGGTTCTATGTTGTAGGAAATTTGATTCTACCCAATTTAGACTATTAGAAGTCCTGATTTCGACTTATTTTGAGTGATTTATGATCTTTTTGGTTCATGGGTTTTTATGGCCATTAGAGGCTGATTGGAGAAGATGAGCAGTACTGTTTTCCTGGCACATGCTGTTTGCTGGCGCATGCTGTTTGCTGGCGCATGCTATCCTGGCGCATGCTGTTTTCTGGCGCATGATGTCCTGGCGCATGCTGTTTCCTGGCGCATGCTGTTTCCTGGCGCATGCTGTCCTGGCGCATGCTGTTTTCTGGCACATGCTGTTTGCTGGCGCATGCTGTCCTGGTGCATGCTGTTTCCTGGTGCATGCTGTCCTGGTGCATGCTGTTTTCTGGCGCATGCTGTTTCCTGGCGCATGCTGTTTTGCTGGCGCATGCTGTTTTCTGGCGCATGCTGTTTTCTGGCGTATGCTATTTTGCTGGCGCATGCTGTTTTGCTGGTGCATGCTGTTTTCTGGCGCATGCTGTTTGCTGGCACATGCTGTTTTGCTGGCGCATGCTGTTTGTTGGCACATGATGTTTTGCTGGCGCATGCTGTTTTGCTGGCACATGCTGTTTTGCTGGCACATGCTGTTTGTTGGCGTATGCTGTTTGCTGGTGCATGCTGTCCCTGGCACCCCTTTTATCTCTTGTACCATGTGTTGCCATGACAAATCTTGTTACCTTATCCGTGTTGTTTCTCTTGATCCTTAGTGTAATGTGGGATAATTCCGACATGAACACGACATGATACATGAACCTGGCACGATACATGGGCACAACATGATAATGCATGATAGTGGTCCGCCGTGGCACACTCCTAACAAGAAAACCTGACATGCTGTTACGACGGCTAACCTGGCATGACATGACATGACAAGTATGAATAACCTGGACACCGTGGGCGATTGTGCTTGTACAATTAAACCAGTCTGGTCTTGCATCATGTTTAGGATGGGTCTCATGAGTACCACGGTCAGGGGTACCCACTGAAAGGGACTAAGGTTAATAACTAGAATAACACAGTAGTCATGAAGAGATTTCCCAGCTACAGGCAATCCCGTTACCTGGGCGCTCTTGGGATCTGTAGCCTGCCGTCGAGTAGGGCACATTTCCAGCACACTGTCATGTGTTGCACTCTCTAAGTCACCTAAGGGTACATGCGTTTCCTGGACGATGTACCCACTTGAATTCAACCCCTAATATTCGACCTGGATAACCTGGATGGTCTGCAGGGCTTGTGGCTGTGGAATAATCTTATTGCATCTTGCTAATAACTAGGCCTGTGATAACCCTAGTTAGTTAAAGTATCAAGCCGTACTTATTGCTTGGCCGTGATTGTTGAATGGAGAGCAACCAGTCTAGTCTTATCTTGATCATGTACAAGATTGTTATATGTTCTGATTTCTTATGTTAACTGTCAAAAAATGGTGGGAAACCAAGTTCCATTCAGATGAAGGGTTACAACCCCGGTCCTTGTTTGGTTTACGGGTTGTAACCTGGTTATCTGAATAGTCTCATGGTTCTCTCGTCGTATATCTTCCTGATATGTTTTTCTTATTTCCAGTTCTTACTATTTATTTTTGTCTTGTGCTAATTGCTGGTTTTAGTTCATAAGTGAAGCTTCCTTTGTGGCACTTGCTCTTTCTGGGGTCTGACCCAGCTGGTTTTGTATGGCCAGATTTCGGAGCAGCTCCAGAGGATCTACCGACCTTCCAGCCCGATGGTGAACACCAGGCGTAACCAGGACAACGAGTGGGTTATTTTTGGCTCTCCCACTTTATTATAAAAATATTCTTTTGAGGCGTTTAGCCGACGAGCACCTGTTTAGCTCGATTGCACCTTCTCTTACTGTCTGCCTACGGGCTGTAACATGATTGACAGATCCTAGGGTTGATCATATATGACTAAACTCTTGCTAGTCCTCACGTTTTATAACGACTAGGTTCATGATCAGCTGAATATGTAATGTTTGGGATGCCTTACTATTATATATTTGGTGATCTTATATCTTGTAACATTTACTTACTTGCTTGTGATTGAGACACTAGGCTTATTCATGACCTTAAGAGACTGTTGGCTTGTAGTTAAACCCTCATGTATCTAGACAGCCGTGACCGTATAGCGAGGTGGGTTGCACTTCAATATACGTAGCTGGCTATGTCTGCCCCCACTCTCCAGTATTCTGGTTCTGGGGCATGACATGTAATGAGTACGACCACATCCAAAGTAGTATAATGACTGTGTTAGCTTACCCCTCATACACACGGGGATAAGCCATATCGTATCAATAGGATACAACTGTACAACCTAATCCGGTCATATTCATTGCCTATTCACATCACAATATTTTAACTGTTGGAAAACTATTTATTTCAAATTGTTTAAAAGTGCATAACTCTATTATTATTTCAATTGTTGGATTATCATGAAGTATACTTTGCTCATTTCCTGACTGGATTCCCCGAAGGTACTATGGACGATACAGAGCTATTGATAAGTAGCTACTATGACCCTGAGCGGTACCCGACTGTTCTACCAGAGGATGATGATGAGGAGACTGCTAATTAGATTTATTTCCAGTTTATGATTATGTGGAAAACAAATATTTTATTTCAGATGTGGTTTGTATTTGAAAACTTTGTGTTGGACAAGTCTTTAATTATCAAAGTATTAAAAGTTGTGGCAATTAGACTGTGTTGTTGATTACCTGCACGAGTGATACAGCTTACTGCCGCCGTCTCAACAACGGTGCAGGCTGGGCATGATCCGATTCGACCCAAAAAATTGGTACCGGATCGTGACAATAATTTAATTAATTATAAATATAATCATAATTAAAGTCATTTACTAATCATAACTATAATCCTATTTAATAATTTCAATTAATCATAATTAAAAATTTATTAGTCTTATTATAATGTTAATTAATAGTTCATTAATTACTATTTTATAATAATCTTAATTATTAATATTTTAATCACAATTATAATCATAGTTAATAATTTATAATTTAATAATCTTTCATTATAATCTTAGTCTTATTATAATCTTAATTAATAATTGACTAATTTATTAATCATAATTAAAATCTTAATTAATAACTTATTAATTTATTAATTATAAGCTTAATTAATAATTTAGTAATTTTATTTTAATATATTATAATAATCTTATTTAGTAATTTATACCTTTAGTAGTCATAATTATAATAATTTATTAATCATAATTATTATAATCTTTAATTATAATCATAGTCTTATTATAATCTTAATTAATAATTTATTAATTATGGTTATAATCTTGATTATAATAATTTATTTATCATAACTATAATAATTTATTTATCATAACTATAATTTTAATTAATAATTTATAATTAGTTATAATATTAATTAATAATTTATTTGTCTTAATTATAATCTTAATTATAAATTATTAGTTACTATTTTTTTATAATCTTAATTAATGATATATTAATCATAATTTTTATCGGTATTAATAATTTATTATTTAGTAAATAATAATTAATATAGTATTAAAATTTTAATTAATAATTTATTATTGGTATATAATCATCATTTTAATCTTAATTAATAATTTGTTAATCATAACTATTTTTATAATTATAATAATAATTTAATTATTAATCACAACTATAATAATAATAATAATATTAATTAATTAATATTTTATTAAATATATTTTATTGTCATAATTGTTAATCATAATTCTAGTTTACCAAATTCTATGTTTGGTTGGAGTTGGATTTGGATTTGGATTTGGATTTGGAAATCCATGATTTGGATTTGAATTTTGGATTTTCAAATCCAAATCCTAAACCAAATCCATTTTACCAAACAATCCCTATGGACCAGTCCAATATCGCACCTCACGGACGTTATCAAGTCCGCGCGTGCATAATTTTAATTCATTTGAAACTTATTTTATTTTAATAACTTATTTATTATTGTGTAAGATAAAAATAAAATATTAAAAGAGTGGTGAATAATAAATAAACATATAATCTAATCTAAATGTCACCTTAGATTAAAAAATAAAGAAGGAAAGAAAGAAAAAGAAAAAGTATGTCAAGAATGAAGAATGTTACAAGACAAATCTGAAAAAAATAATAATGGGGACATGCGTGACCTCACCCCGTTCGACCCTCTCTCTCTCCACCACCACCGAGGAAGCTTCCTCCCACAGCTTCAGACTGACCACCACCGCCACCGCCGCCACCATCGCCATCGCCACCGCCACCACCACCGCCAGCGCCACCTCCTCCATCCTCCTCGGAAGGAAGATCCAGATCACTCCGGAAAAACCCTTCTTCCTCCTCCTTCTATTGTTAGTTCCTTCATCCCAACTCCGTCAATATCCAATTTTTCTTCGCATTGCCAAGATTTAGCACTAGTTCTGCTGGTGCGTGAAGAATGAACAATCTCTTCGTCATCGTCGCGTCATCGAAGTGTTTATTTTATTCCCCCCCTCCATTTTTTTATAGGAGGAAGTTGGCAAAGGGGGATTTGGGGTTATTGTATTGTTTATTCTGTCGATGCCACGCTCTACCTCTTTTTTATTATAAATTTTTAGTTCTGTTGATTTTAACTCTGGGAACATGCTATCCGTGTCGGACGTGTATCGGACAGGACACGGATGACCCATAATTTCACTATCTGCACATGCGGGCTATATCCCCCCCTTGCGAGAGACACGAGACCCAGGGCGCAAATATTAGGATTAGACGACAGGTTGCACAATTGGCGAAGGGTAAGTTTGCGATTGCGTAGCCGTGTTGCACCGGCACGGAACCTGTTTTGGGGTGTCAGATAAGCGTCCGACACGACACCGCCCGCATTTTTTGGAGTCTCCGTGCTCGAGGGCCGTTTCTTGCATTCTAAGGACCGTGTGCAAATACTTAAAGAAATGGCATTTGTATGACATTCCAAGGGTCATGTTACTGCAGTTTCTAAGCAATAGGGAGGCCTAAATCTGAAAATGAAGACTTCACATTAGTAATATATACGGAGATTGAAAATTTTAGGGCCTTCCGGTTTCTGGGGCCTTGTGCACATGCTCAGAAATGGCCCTGCACCGTGTATTCGAGTTAGGCGAACTTAGGACTGGAGCCTCTGGGTAGGAGATATTCGATGAGGCAATCTCAGCCGAGGAGGTCGAATGCGTCGAAGGAAGATCAAACGCTTGTATTTTTTTATTATTTTATTTATCTTGCCTTCTGGCTTGACCATCAAAGGTCATTGTATTCATTAACTAGTTTCTTTATGGATCCCAACTTACATTCATTTCCTTATGTTGGCTTTGCAGGCGTGACACCTTAGAATGCCCGACAACGATGAAGGTCCTCTCCTCGCGCCATCAAGCACCGTTGAACTACATCGATTTACCTCCAGGTGTGCATCAGTGTCGACACCGTTCAATCCGTCCTATGAGAGTGAAGATACTTTTGTGTCTCATACCGTCCCATTGACTGCACAAAGAGCGTCTGATTTTTCTCAAATGGGTGCCCCTTTTCATGCTAATCGTAAATATAAAACTATTCCGCTGATGAAGCACGTAAGTCAAGGCAACAACACGATCATGCCGGAAGAAGAGGGCCATATTAGAAGACATGATCATCTATTGAAGTCCGGACCTCTAGGATTGTGCAATAATCCCGACTGTACTACATGCCCTTCTGCTTACAAAACCAAAATTAAATATTCCAAGGGTTCACTTCCTCTCGACAGGAAGGTACTTTTCCCCATTAGTAATGTGAGCATATGTTTCTTCAGATTCTTTATGTCGTATTGTTAGATTACATTCCCTTGACACTTTAAATACTGCCACATAAAAGTTTCTCACTCTTATCTTTACAATATGTATGCTATTTCGTTTTGGTTAACTTCTCACTTGCATCTGAATAATATGATATTAATTGGCCAACTATTACAGCCAATTGAAGCTCCATTTGTTAATTACTTTGTTATATTATCTGCACGTAAGATTGAACCTATTAAATTTTGTGGTTGTGTTGTTTTCCTGAACGCGGAGGAAGCGAACAAACAATGATAATCTTAGATGACAAGAATAACAAGGCACAATTAACTGAACGATAGTAACCAAGAACACAACACATAAACACACAATATTTAACATGGTTGGGTCAAGCTCGACCTACTCCAAGGGGGTAAGGAGAGAAATAACTTTATTGAATCAACAAGAGAACCTTACAATGATTACAAATAATACCATAATACTAAATCCTTCCTTAACAAGATATCCAAAGCGCTCTCTAATTCTTCATCTCGATGACTCCTTAAATGAGGTCTAAGATCTCTCTCTTGCAAGCTTCCTTTTCTTTCAAGTCAACTAGCCCTAGGGATGAAGAAGATCCTTAAATAGGATCTCAGTCTTCCCAAAGCCATGAGCAATCTAGACCATCGAATATAACATATCGAATCTGGATCGTTCTTCATTTCAGCCTGACGGTATGATGCTGGTATGCTTAGTGAGAAAATTTGTGCCCAAACTTGTTGGAACGAAAAAGCACTCTCTTATAGGAACGATATACCATTCTGATACTCTTGGATGTTTTTAGCCCATAATATGCTGCTTCAACTCTTTCTAGACTTCTTTGATCGTCGGATGATGTCCATATAACTCCGTAGTTGAACACGAACCATATACAACAATCTCCACCTTGGCTTGTTGTTTAACTAGTCACCTCATGAGAATCTTGTTGATACTATATGCTTCTTTAAGTTTAGCTTCTTTTCGGTTTTTTTCCCCATCGATACAGTCTTTAGCTGGAACCACAAACTAACTACCGCCAAAGTATTGTCCAAGACTGAGTACAACCACTGGTACAGTCTTTGTTCAACCATGAAACTGTTTCTGATACGGCATTTGTCCTAAAACAGCAAAACTGTCTTTGGCACGGTCTTTGTCCCAGAACCGTTAAACAGCCTCTGATACGGTCTTTGTCCAAAAATCGCAAAACTGTCTCAGAATGTTCCTACCGAGGTTTGAGAACCTTCCTCCATCTTTCAGTGTAATGACGATTGCACCACCAGTAAATGTGCTTCCGTCTAACTGATACAAGTTTGACGACAAACTATGTCTTTTCATGACCATCAGGACGTCCTTTACTATTTTTCGCAAATTACTTTGACCAACAAACTTGCATGTTGTTGTGTTCAACGCGTCGAAGAAATGAGGTTCTGCTTTCGTTTCGAAACATGTCTCACGTTCACAAGCGTCCACACCATACCTTCAAACATATGAAGCTTGATGTTCCTACGCCAATGATCTTGCACGACACATTGTTCCTCACGAGAACAATGCCACCATTGAACTCCTTTTATAGGTGATGAATGACTTCTTGTTTGGGCACATATGGTATGACCAACCAGAATGAAGAATCCAAGTTTCAAAGAGTGTATCGTTCCTGTTGTGCATAGTAAGTACATTATACAGTAACTCTTTGGCTTCCTGCGGAACATTCATTTGACCCTGACTGCGTGAACCGACAATTACCCTTTCTTTTCTAACCATTGGTTATACTTCAAACATCGTTTCTTTATTAGTCGGGTCCCGACTGCTTGCAAAAGAAACAACATTCGCTCTCTTTTGTCCTGATGAGGACTTCTCTCGGTTATTCTTGTCTCTATTCTATGCTTCAATCTTTCCCTTTCGCTAGTGATCAACCCCGGCGGCTCATTGATTGGATTTGACCTCTTCATAATTTTATTGTTAAGAAGAGTTGTTGTCATCTCGTCCATCTCGAGAATCTTGTTTTCCTCCTTTAACTTTACTTCGAGAGACAAAAGATTACTGACAATCTTGTTGAAGCTGTTCATATTGTTTAGAATTTGGCACCCTTCATGCATAAACTGTAGAATTGCTTCTTGAGATACAACTTTTTGCCAAGGATTTCATTATATACAAGCTCTCGAGCTTCAAACATATTCCGACCGCAAAAGTCTCTGACAGAACATTGTACATCACTCATCTGCCACACAAATCTCTTTCGTGCTCTATGCCATCAGATCCATATCATCTCATGCATCACCCGTCATATCGGCATGATTTTTGTCTTTACTAGCGGCATGATTTTTGTCTTTACTAGGGACGGCCTTAAACAACCTTTCATAATGATTGCCTTCACCCTTTTTTTGCCACAAAGAGTAGTCTCCTTTACCATTAAATTTCTTTACCTCGAACTTGATGCCATTAACCTTATTATCTCAAAATTCTGAAATAGAGAAATATTCTCTCGGACCTTAACGACCAACGATTTCAAGAATCCTTATCGAAAAAGATACGGAGCAAACTGATGTCATTACCTAATATACGGAGTAATCTTATATTGAAAATAGAACTAATATATAATATGATTCTCCTTTATCAAAATGGGTTCTTTCACCTTGGATACCAAGAAATTACACACAATATAATATGATACGGAGTAGTCTTATCGAAAAAGATACGGAGTAATCTTATATTGAAAATAGAACTAATATATAATATGATTCTCCTTTATCACAAAACATTTGTGGTGTAGTGGTAGTTTGTTATACTTGTACATAAGAGGTCCTAGGTTCTAGCCTTGGCTGTATCATTTTTTAGTTCAATTTTTTTATATTATATATGGGCCCCATTTTAAAAATTTGCCTAGGGCCCCCACTAACTCAGGGCCGGCCCTGAAAGAGACCAAGTAGTCCTATAGTTGAAAGATCCTTAAATAGGATCCCTAACCTCCCCAAAGTTGGGAGCAATATAGCATCTTGAATCTTGACCGTTCTTCATTTCAACTTGAACCTTAGCCAACGACGGGTATTCTTAGTAAGCACAAAATTTGCTCCCAAACTTGCTAGAATAAAAACAAAATTTCTAGTATAACGAAGAGATGCCGTCTTGATGCTCTTGGTTGTTACCAGCCCATGATACGCTGCTTTGACGCCTCCCGGACTTCTCCAATCATAGGAAAGCGTCCGTAGCACTCCGTAGTTGAACACGAGCTATATACAACAAATTGCATATCATCCCCACAAACTAGGTTGTGTGTGTGATTGCATATAGGTCCTAAAATTCAGAGAACTTTTAGTCTATTGATGTGAATAAAACAAGAGATGCCTTGGTACATTTATAAGAGCAAGTCATGACATCCTCCTTTATCCCATGCGATGTAGGACTAAAGTAAGGTATACATAATATTTGTTTTTTCTGTCACTTTCCAGCTTGGATAACTATCTAGCAAACAAATGTTAAAATGGTTTGGCGAGAATATATGCCAGTTGAGCTGAAGAATACGTGTTGTAGGACAATTTGTTTTTTATGTCACTTTCTCTCGAATAAAGTGATAGTTTATCTCGATGTACTAAGTCCTTTCATGAAGACTAGGTTCTCAACAATATGGATCACAATTTTGTTGTCACAGTAGAGAGCAACTCAAAAAGATGGGGTGATTACAAGATATGTAAGAAGTGATTTGAGCCAAATCAACTCAGAGATAACATGTGCCATGGCTCTATATTTAACCTCATCAGAAGAATGTGCTACATTCTGCTTCTTCTCTATGTAACCAAATTGTATTCCAGGAAGACAAGGTAAAAGCTAGTCGAAAGACGATCATCAAATTATCTAGCAAAGTCCGCGTCTGCAAAGGCTGTGAGCAACAATATAGATGTTATGTAAGGCCTTGTCCAGGGGTCCTTTTATTTAGCGTAAAATACTTTCTAACAACATGCGATGAGAGGTTAAAGGATTATGTATATTACTGGCTCAACGTACTCATAGCGCAGACAATGTTTGAATGGGTGACAATAAGATAAATTACCTTTCCAACCACTTGTCTATAACATCCTGGGTTAGATAGACAAGGATCTGATGAAGAGATCAATGTGGATAGTTTGAATGTGGAATTTGTAGGCGCATATGCTGGTATGCAACATAGGAATCCTGTCTCAGATTGAAGTTCCAATGCATATTTGCAAAAGAAAACTATAATCGTTCGAAACTCTGCAATACCTTAATACCAAGAAATTATCTCAAAGCCCATGGTCCTTTGTATGAAAAATGAGAGGTTTAGTGTTCTTTCACCTTGGAAATGAAGGTGAATTATCTCTGGTGATAATTATGTCATCTACATAAACAAGTAAGATGACTATGTCTCGAGACTTCTGATGTTTAAAAATGATGTATCTGAGCTGCTACAGACAAATCCAATATGTTGCAAGATCCTCTTAAAAAATGATGTATATAAGGTTGTACTGTAGTACCTGCAGAAGATGATACCCGAAGATATAGTGACATAGTGGAGGAATGACCTTATACCGATGCCTATAGACATGAGGAAATGGAACCAAAGACCAAGACCTAGGAGAGATAGGAGAAATATGTGTATCAATTTCAAAGGAAAGAATAAGAGGAACAAAAATCATGGACTATAGAGATGTACATGGTGTATCAGAAGTGAAATATGCCCGATCCTCAAGAAAAGTAACATCATAATAGATAACCACCTTCGAAGTAGTAGGATCAAAACAAACATACCCTTTATGTATCCGAGAATAACTAACAAATATCATACAAGTAGCTCGTGAATTAATTTTATCCACATGACGTCCAAGAATACGAGTATAACAAAGACAATAAATTTTTTTTTGGAGCGACATGAAAGGGTTTACTCTGCAGAAAGAGGATAGAAAAAGGTGATTTGTTTTCAGAGATATAAGAGGGAATGCGGTTAATATAAAAACAAACAGCTAAGAACACAAAATTTCATAATTTTTTAGGAGCATTCATATGATTAAGGAGAGCGGGCTACCTCAAGAAGGTGTCTATTCTTACGTTTCACAATACTATTTTTCTGAGGAGTATACGAATATGACGTCTGATGAAGTATGTCATGAGTCTGACAGAATGCTTGAAACTCCCTGCTTACATACTTGTTAGCATTATCAGATCAAATTGATGGAAACATCAAAATTATTGTAAATTTTAGCTTCAAAGATTTGAAAAGAGGCATAGATTGGACCTAGAACAAAGAAAAAATAACCATGTCAAGCGTGAATGACCATTAATAAAAATGACAAAATATTTATAGCCATGTACACTGGAAAACTTAAGGGACCCTAAATATTACTATAAACCAAAGCAAAAGGTGAATCATGTCGTTTATTAACTGAACGGAAAGAGGAGTGATGATGATTCCCAAGAAACATGGCTTATAACTAAATTTAGATAATGATAAATTCATGGTTTAAAGTATCGGCCGATACTGATCCGATACGGCCGATACCGATACGGTTTGGCATGTCCCGATCCGATACCGACCGATACTCGATACTGACCGATATTGATATTGGGGATCTCTTTTCCGGTCAATTCGGCAAAGAAAATTAAACGAAAAAGACAAATCAGAAAGGGGTTAAAGCATAATAAGGGTGTAAAAGCATGTGAAAGAAGAAAATCAATCTATTGTATCATAAATTAGATGACATACTACATAAGGAAGATGACGAAGGATGTCCAAGTCTCCTATGCTACTGAATGGAATGAGCAGCCACTGATGTACTGGGCAAATGATCTATACATAGTAAAAGACCGTTTTGTTCATGCCATCCACCAATTCGTTGTTTCATCGGAAGGTCTGTATCATAAAGTGAGATGGATAAAATGTTAGTGAACAATTAGAATCATGTGTAAGCCGACGAATAGATAATAAGTTATGATGCAGTGATGTAACAATGAAAGTAATTTTCAAATGTAAAGACAGAGTAAGCGGTAAATCAATATCACTTGAAATATGAATAGTAGTACCGTCAACCATAGAAATGAACTTGTGAGGGCTATAAGCAAGGTTTGAGAGTTCGTCATGAGAATATGGTTCGAGGTGCCGGAATCAACTACTCACGAATGAGAGAGAAAAGAGAGAGATACTTGATGAAGTGGAAAGATTGGCAGGAGTTACAAAGGAGTTGAGTCGATGCAGCTTGTCCCGTTCATCATAGGAAAAGGACATCTGGCCACTAGGTAGAGAAGGCGAAGGAGCAATAGTAGGGGCAGTTACCTGTCTGGCGATACATCTTCCAATACTTCTCCCAACACCAGTCCTCACGATGATTGCTTCCCCTACAATACATGTATCATCAGGGTATTACCTGTCTGCCTGTCTGGCAATACATGTATCATCAGGGTAACAATACTTCTCTCAACACCAGTCCTCACGATGATTACTTCCCCTACAGTATGAACAATATAAACCACCATGGTCGTCGCGTCCTCGGGTATTGTTATCTCGAGCATATAAAAGAGGATGCCCATGAGCAATACTATAGCCGCCGAGAAAAGAATTAGAAGTGTCTTGTCTAGATTGAAAGTGAGTACAATGGCCCTGGCATGAGTATCAAGGGCAGTTGACACGAATTCGACAAAGGTGGAAGATGGCGTAGGCACACTAAATATCGTCGAGATGGTGGTCGTCAGAGAAGAAGAGCTATGCTGAGCGAGAACTAGTGAACAAACACCCTCAAAAGTAGATGGTAACCGAGCCAAGACAAGGATATGCCAACAAGGGCCTCTCGTTGTTGTTGAGTAACAACGGGGTCAGAGGAGATCGGCTGAAATGCGTTCCATTGTTTAAGAAGGCCGTTGAAAAGAGAACCAAAGTCCTGTAATGCTTCTCCATGTGTGGCCGTATTGAAGGTATGAAAGATAAATAATTTTTTTGAAGATCGTCTTCAGACGAGTATATGAACAAGACGAGTATATGAACCTAAGATGTGTCCAAATTTTCTTGACAGTTTTCGTGGACATAATAAAGTTATAGTAACGATCATCCATAGAGTTAAACAACCAAACAATTATCTTCTTGTCATTCTGAAACCAATAGGCATAGGGGATCCTTGGAGTCTAGTGGTGAATCCGTCAAGTAACGATAAAGACCGTTTTTGTTTAAAAAACATTTTCTACAACATTGGACCACTGCAAGTAATTTTTTGCTTGAGAGAGAGAGAGAGATCGTGGTGAGTCGTAAATTTGTGTTGAAGTCGATTAAAGAGGAAGAAGTATCAACTGGAACACCTTTGTCGTCGTTGTCGGATGCCATAATCAAGGGTGCATAAGATCAACACAATTGAGATTGTTATCCAACTCACCAAGAGACAAGAAATTAAAGACATCAGAGCACTGTATCGAAGTAGAGCATCTTCAAAGTTAAGAGAACCAATCGAGAGATCTCAAGTAAGCACAAAATCAAACCAGTAATGCGGATGACGTCGAGGAATCATAAAGATTAGGGAGGGCCAGAGAGGGAGGTGTATCTGAGAAGTCATTATGGATGATTAAGCTAAAGAGGGATTTGAAGAAAGTGTTGTACCTTCGTCGTATGCCTAACAATAGCCTCGCCGTAAGATTTGGTAGTAGCCTCACTGTAAGCGGGTGTCTTAGCTTTGTAAAAGGCTGCACCTTTAGCTATGGGGACCTGTTGTTGGCTTTAGCTCCGCCATATGCTATTTTAAACCTAGCCTTTCCATAGGCTGATCTTGAAGGATTAGATTCGTTAGAGGCTATGTTAACTTCACCAGAAGTTGTAGTAGCTTCACCGGAAGCTAAGGCATGTGCCTGATTTTCAAGTTTAGCCATATAAGTAGCTATGGTTGGAGCCACGGGAGATCGGTGGGCGACAGCACGATTGGAGGGAGGGTTAGGGAGCAATTAGGGTTAGGGTTAGGAGTTTGGTGGAGTGGGTGGAAAATATTTTTTTGGAGTTAGGGTTCTCTCCAAATTTTAATAGCTTTGATACATGAAATTCAAAGAGAACTCTTAGTTTATTGATGTGAATAAAACATGTGAAGTCTTGGTACATTTATAAAAGCAAGTCATGACATCCTTCTTTAGCCCAGGCTACGTGGTTACTAAAATGAGGTATACAATAATAGTTAACTGACAGGTCCTACGGTTTATGTTTTTTAAGCAAAGAAAGAAGAGGGGGTGGGGGAGGTTATGACTTCAGCTAGGTGTCACGCCCAAGGTTTTTCGTCCCACCGAGATGGATCTGCGTAACTCTCTACGAACCTGGATTTTGCCGGAAGCTTCCAAAATTCTCTAGAAGAGGTGAAATCTTTTTGAAGATTCATGATTTTTCTAGATGTTCTAGAAGCTTTCTTGGAAATATCAAGGTCCGAGAATATTTCCTAGAATAATTCCTGGAATATGCTTGTTCCAGAAGGTTCATGTAAGCCCTTTGAGGTATTATAAATAAGTGGAATGTTCATTTGTTCCTTACCATCCAAGAAGTAGTAAATTCTCTTTCATGGTTTAAAGTATCGGTCGATACCGATCCGATACGATCGATACCGATACAGTTTGGCATGTCTCGATCCGATACCGACCGATACCCGATACTGACTGATACCGACATTGAGGGTCTCTTTTTCGGCCAATTCGGCAAAAAAAAATTAAACAAAAAAGGCAAATCAGCAAGGGTTTAAAGCATAACAACGTTGTAAAAGCATGTAGAAGAAAAAAAAATCTATTGTATGTAAACCAATCGGTAAGGGTGACTAATATTTCATTTAATTTCAAAACTACTAAGAAATAATACTAAAAATACTTAAAATTAGCCTAAATGTATAAAATATATGGTTTTAAATGTAAATAATTTATTAATAATTATTTGTTTTCCAATACCAAAAAATTCGATACTCCGATCCGAAACCGCCGATACTACCGATATTGTCGATACCAATACTCATAGGAATAGTCCGATACCGATTCCGATACCGATACTGTGATCTCTCTAGTATAGTGAAGTTTTCAATTTTTCCAATCTCTCTTTTGCTCGACAAGTTTTTCATTCTCGTCTTAGCGATCTAGCTAAACGTTTGGGGAAGGCTGTAATGGGTCTTCGAGTAGGAAGCTTGTGCACCGCACGGATCGAAGTGTAGGCAAAAATACTAAGTCCGTGACATAGGGCTGTAAACAGGCCCAGTTGGACGGATTTTGGAGTGAAATTTGGTGCAGCCCTATATTTGCATGCCTACACAATCCCGTCGTGTTTGTCAATTGGGGCTGAACCAAAGGCAATCTGTCCGGTACTACAGGGCTCAGTCTTGAGTTATGATTTTTATGGTAAAGATAAATCACATCTGGGTAAATTTTAGTTTAGTTAGCCAAAGAAATTAGTTCCAAATCCTAAAGACGATTATGTTTTCTTTTTGTATAAACATGACAAAATCCAAATTCAAAATAAAACCCAATTTTAGGGCATTATAAACCTAGAGCTCGAACCGTTTTTTTCATAGTGGATTAGTTATTAGTTAAGCCTGCCAGATTCCTAGTCCTAGCGTCATGTAACAGTTAAAAATGTTCATAGGTGCCTTTTCAACGCTATACTTCTTCATGAATTTGTCATTTTATATTTTAAAGTGGAAATATAAGTTGTTTTGTAATTTTTAAAGGTGAACTGATGACTTGACTGCAATTGTGTGTTTGTAGTTTAAAACATAAGGCCCTCATGGGTGAGGGGACTTGTCTACTACTAACCTTGAAATGTATCTTTTTTTCTTGTTATCATCAGCTGTTAGAAAATCAAATTATACCAAGTAAAATACCTTTTGCTTTTATTGCTCCTCAAGCTATGACTTTTGAGCACATTATTAGATGTTGAATTTTCGCCCCACAATTTTGATTTGAGTAACCCCACTAGGGGTTATTTTAGAAGTCTATAGAATTTCCTAGAGCAAAGTAGATCTCTCTTGATATTTCTTGAGAGTTCCCTGCTTCTCTAAACCTTCTACATACTTTCGGTCCGTATAAATAGTTATATGTAAACATCTAGTGTCTACAAGTGACACAATCTTAGCCGCACTTGTCAACCCTTTGCTCCTATTAAAAGGGGGGGGGGGGGGGGGGTCTCATTTGCTCTACACCGCCTCAAATATTGTCTCTCTCTACTCTATACTATAATAAAGCTTTCTTATTACTCTCTAGTTCTTTGCTCCACTCTTTCTTAGTTCTACACAATCTTTAGCTAAGTTGTGTTAGCAGAACGACTCATATGAGCTTCGAGTAGGAAGGTTGTGTGCTGCACGGGTCGTATTAAAGGAAAATTACTAAGTTCGTGATAAGTGGTATCAGAGCAAAGGTTTATCGTCATCGTGTTGGCATTGGAGATCGTCCACGAGTAATAAAGGTCAAGAAGGAGGTGAAGTTCTAGTCCTTCCCGAGTAATAAAGGTCAAGAAGGAGGTCAAGTTCTAGTTCATAAGAATGTGGAGTTTGTGGTAAGACATATCTTGAGACAAATCAAGCACATAAAGTCGATTTGAGATTACGTTGCGGAGTTCACGGGGTTGATGCTCTCTATCACTAGGACGAGTGAGGAAGATCTATCTCTTCTTCTTCCTTGACGTGTTACTATGGGTGACTCAAGAATTGCAGTGGCAACGAGTGAACTTAATGTTGCCTAGATAACTTCTAGCATCTTACAAAGTATAAGTAGAATGATACCTCTAAGGTCAAGCCAATGTTTACAAAGGCAAACGGTGGAGAGAGGAATTTTACTAAGGAGGCTCCATCAAAGGAGAACCAACAAGAGAATCCCCAATCCTAGCGATACATCTCGTGCTACGTCTGTGGCGGGAATTACTATGCTCGAAATTGCAAGAACATGACAAGTATGTTAACACGGTCTAAGTTGAGGAGTTCTGGGACGAGGAAGAACCCATTTTGATCAAGAGTTCGAGTTGGGAGCTCGTGTATGTTACTGTGAAGATCGATGACAAAAACAAAAGGGGTATGGTCGATATGGGTGCTACACACAACATCTCAGGCAAGGAGGTCCAACAATTGGGTTTGGTGCTGGAGAAAGACTTGAGAAAGATGAAGGCGATCAACTTATGCTTGCCCAGTGCATGTTCCAATAGAGATGGAGATTGAAGGGTGTTACCAATCTCACCGTCACACAAGATGAGCCCTTTTATGAATTTCTCACCTAGGCTAAGACGGTTCGTGTTCCACAATTGGCCATTGTTAGCTCATTAAGGAAGGGTCACCACGCATGCCGAGTGTTGCATGAGGCGAGCCAATGAAAGAGACAACTCTCTCCACTATCTAGCTCAAGAAAGGCCGCAAGCATTGGGGGACTGCATAGTTGGTGATGCTCAAACGAAGGACTTTGTGAAGGAAGATCTTCCACCCGAGATCAATAATGTCGCTACTGAGTTCAAGGATGTCATGCCCCCAGGAGATTCCCAAGAAGCTAGCTCCGTGTAGGAAGGTCTATTGCTTATTTCTCCAAGTAGAGAGTACTTGCAAGAATGGCTGATTGTTTACAATGTGACTGATTGTTGTCAAAGATAACTTCACCAAGGATTATTTGCCCATTTCTTGTTGTTTATCATGTCATCTCTTCGGGTTTCCATTCAATGTGAAGCTGAGTTTTATATACTCTTAGATCTTATTTGAATTAGATTTTGCCATCAACTCTTTTATGAAGCTTAGGCTTTTATGTGTTTGTATGCAGTTCCATAACTTTCCCTATGGTGATGCTGATGGTCGGGAAACTAAGCTATCTTCAACATTACAGTCATGTTTTCCTATAATGAATCCCCATACTAAGGTTGTGCAGAAGTGGAACAAGTTTTTTGTTATTTCCTGCTTGGTTGCAATTTTTGTGGACCCACTATTTTTCTTCGTATTGTCAGTGTGGAAGGTATGTTTCCATGTTCCTTCCTATAAGGAGACAAGTAGCTTCTTTTCAGGCATTTCTATATGCTTGCTCTCTTTCTTTGTGTAATTTACTAATTGTTTGTCATGCCGGAGTATTATTGTTGAAAGTGATTATTAGCAGATAATAAGATTTTCTACAATACATAACCATGTACATTTTGTGATGCAAATTATTGATTAGTTTTGATACTTTTATTGTTTCAAGTGATTATGAGCCAATAAATATGAGTCTCTATATTACATAACCATGCCAATTTTCTGATGTGAATTGTTGATTAGTGTTCTATTTTGTTTTACCTAGTTCCTTTTGGACCGCATATTGTCTAATGGTTCATACACAATTCTCAGAGAGAAAGGGGCAGCCCAATATTTCATTCGTTAAAGAATACCCTATTATTAGCTACTTCTATAGTGTTTTCTCTTATGCTCTTCTTTATTCCCACATTGGATTGGGAGAACAATCTCTCATGTAATCCAAACTATATATAGTTGGCCTTAGAGCCCTAATGAAGCATCCCATGATTTGGGTTTACCCCAAGTCACCACTCCATTCTAACATGGTACCTGAGGTTTTGCTCTCTACCAGTCAAAAGTTTTCAAAATCCTAATCCCACTCTAGCAGCCTACTCTCCCACACACCTTCGCAGCCACACCGGCCTCCCCGCCTCCTCACCGACCTCCTTGCGTTCTAGCTGACCTCCACACCATATTCTGTCATCATTCACTCAAGTTGTTGGTCAAGTTATGAAGAGATGGCTTGTGGAGTGTATTTACTGGCAGATGTGCAGTCTAGACCACGGGGCTTCTTTTTTATCTTCATTAAATACCTTGTTAGTATGTATCCATATGTATGAAATAGTGCCAACGTTCAACACTTAATGTTTCTGAGACTACATATAACCACGACTAGTATTCTTAACCACATTAGTAATACTAGTCTACATGTACGTGCTTTGTACGTATTTTAGTCAGAATATCATAATCTCAGTTGTCATCTTTTCGTCTTTTCCAGGTGATTATTGATGTGTGTTTTCTTTTTATAATGCCAAGAGATTCAAAGTACAAATTTTGTTCTTTTTTTAATTTTCTATTGAGAATAATAATATTTCGAAAATGGTAAGGATAGAAAATTTTACCATTGGAATATGAAAAGTTGTATGAAAAAAAGGAAACTTGCATGCAAACTTTATTGCTTTGACTCTTAAACATAAATGACATGCAAGTTGACATAATAACATCATGAATATAAAATACTCAAGGGTATTTTAGGAATTCAAAAGTTTCACCACCAAGTTTTCCTATTATATAGTAGAATAGATATCATTTTTTGGTGTTCTTAATTTTATTAGTTATCCCCAACTATTACTTATTTTGAGTTACCAAATTTGCACTTGTGAAGGTTTAATTATCAAATTTTATGCTCCTTTTGTGATGGTACCATATGTGCAATAGGACCATACTATTCTCAGATGTGTGCTTTTATAAAAGATTTAAAACCATCATAGAAGCTAGTGGTCAAAAATCATAGTAGCATGGCGTTATAAAAATTATCCATGATTCTTAAACAAAGAAAAACTCTTAATTTGAATAAGGTGTTTTTAAGGCCTAAAACATATGTACAGACTACAGATAACTTTAGTAACCTTGTGCTTACAGGACTTTTATTCTATCAAGTTACCTATGATGATTTTCTTCCTTTATGCAGTATTTACCTGTCATCCAAGTTCCAATCTTTTATTGCTGAGATCATTTCAAGCATGTTTCTAGGATCAAGTTTAATATTCAACTGTCATGATCTCAGTACAAACTTCACCTGCCTTCCATAATGTCTTTTTATTATAACATGTAATCGTGGCACTACTTTTTACTTTTTTTCAAATTTTTTATAACAGGATACCAAGTGCATAGTCCTGCACTGGACCTTTGCTACAGCAGTTGCAGCTGTGAGAAGTGTTACTGATTTCATCTATTTTCTGCACATGGTTCTTCAAGTAAGCTGCTGTAACATTTGCTATTATTGACTTGTTTAGTTGGTTGCTTTGAGTGTTTAGGAAGTTCCAACATGCTATCAACTACCAATCAATTTTATGAACAGCTCTGTTGTAGTAGGAATATTTTGTCAATAGTGGAGCATATGTATCTAGAAAATGGGATATATTTGAAATTGAAAGATCTCGGTCTTCTTTCAGTATAAGGCCTCGTTTGGTTCGCGGAATGGAAGGGAAAGGAAATCAATTCCTTGTCATTTCCTTTCCTTTGGGAAATTTTATTTCCCATTGATTTTCCTTTCCGATGTTTGGAAATGCCAAGGAATTTGGAAAGGAAAGTGATTACTTCAATGTGGGAAAGTGATTCCTTACTTGGATGGATGGAATCACTTCCCCCCCTAATTTCCCTTCCATTGGGAATCACTTTCCTTTCCTGCTCAATTCCTTTGGCACCCAAACATAGGAAAGTAATCACTTTCCTTTCCTGCTCAATTCCAATTCCTTTCCTGCTCAATTCCTTTCCCAACCCGGAGATTCCGCGAACCAAACGAGGCCTAAATGTTTCAAACAATAATACATGCATGTGGGTGTGTGTGTGTGCTTACACACGTCTGTCGATGTTTGTATTTTGTGTGATTGTGCCTGCAAGCACTAACATATGTGTAAGCGTATATATTTAGATGCATAGTTGTAAATACACTTGTGCTTGTTTTAGTGTGCAAATTGCATTTGCTTACATACCCTTTACTGCAGTTTAGGCTGGCATATGTTGCTCCAGAGTCTAGAGTGGTGGGCACTGGGGATTTAGTTGATCAGCCGAAGAAAATTGCTCTTCATTATCTTCGTGGATCTTTTGCACTAGATTTATTTGTTTTATTACCACTTCCTCAGGTAATATTCTAATCCTTATAATGTGATATATTATTGCATTAGGTTTTGTTAATCTCTAGTACTTGTTGTTCTATTCTTACTTAGTTTTTGGAACAAGGGAGTGTGTGTGTGTATATATCCTTCACATTTAAATTAGGTACTCAGAAGAATGAAATATCTTCTCATCGCTACTTAAAGTATCTCCGAAGTCTGACATGCAAATATCAAATTTCAGAATTCATCATAGTGCTTAGTACTTGTCTTTCTGTTGTTATTTAGTTTTTTGAACAATGATGTTAGAATTAAAGTGAGGTGGGTGCGGTGCAGCCACACACTTTGATGTCCAGGTGCGGATGCGAGCAGATGCGATGTGGTGCAATGCAAGTGCGATGCAGGTGGAGGAGGCCTTCGAGCCATGATATGGCCTTCGGGCCGGGATGTAGCCTTCGGGCAGAGTTTGTAAGGCCTTCGGACTGTGATTGTAGGCCTTCGGGCCAGAATAAAAATTACCTTCTTCCAAATATATATATAGAAATGGTAAGCCTACGTCTCTATTGTCTGGCTTAAGCTCGGGACTATTTATCACATTAGTCTCCTTGGACTATGTCCGGGTCTAGTTCTTTGCACGCTAATCCTCGATCTTGCGTATGTTGCATCCTTTCTTAATCCGTCGCTCGGGTTCATCTCTTTTGCATGACCTATTCCAAATGATCGTCAACAACACGATCCTCTTGTTTGGTAGATAGGTCCTCACTCTCAATCAGCTGCTACATGAATATCCCAATTCTTGTCTCCCTTTTTAATGAAGTATATAGCGTTACCCATAAGGATTCGAACCACCGTGACGTCTTCAAAACTTGACTACTTGGGCCAATGCTTGTTGGGGTGTGTGTGTGTATATATATCTGCGGAGAGGAGCCATCAAGTGAGAAACAATAATGTTATGTGAGAAGATGACAAACAATATTTGCACGGTTGGATTATAAATATTATAATTGATTGGTTAAGACATATATTTCTGTTAAGATAACTTTTACGAGATCTTTTACATAAAGTCCGTTCCATATTTTTCATCGCTAGTTTTTGGTTGCTCCGGCACTACCATCCCGACGAGCGCGAGAATTGCCCATTGCAGTACCAGGTGGTACATTATCACCTGATTCCTCGACCTTAGTCGGGTGCTGCCCTCGCCAGCCCAAGCTGCATGCTCATTCTCCTCTAGGACAACTCCCCTTTGGACGCCTCTCCTGTTAGCGTCCCCGGGCAATTCAATGCATCTAACAACTAGCTCAAAGGGGTGGTCCCCAATGGCATGATCACTAGGTTTAACACAGACGTAGCCGGGACCCGGGAACGCGGAGCTTTGCGGACCAACTCCTCCCCTTCCCATTTGTTGTTCCTCTATCGTCCAAAATATCCCTTGTGATTCGTCCTCCATGGTTCCCTTTAATTCCGACATAACGAGTACCATTACATCTAATGAAGAATTAAGGAAGAGGAGACAAGGCTGGTGAGGAGAGAGGACCTATCTTGTGGATGGTGTAGGTACTTGAATAGGATAAAACCGATGTTGGAGACGGTGATGGACGAGTAGTGTACATGAGGAGCAACGTTGGTTCCTCCTCGCTTCAAATAAGATGAACAAGAAGAAGAAATGGATCAAGGGCAAGAATTGCGGGATGAGAATGTCGGTTCCTTCTCACTTCAAAATAAGATGAACAAGAAGAAGAAATGAATCAAGGGCAAGAATTGTGGGGAGAATGAGGGGGATGCCGGGGAGGAATAACACCGCAACTTGGTGTTCTTCAAAGAAGAGAAAATAATCGTCACTGGCTCAATACCAGCATTGCCAATTGCAACAGTAACAAGAGAAGGAGGGCGGGACTGCCAGGAGGAAACAATTTGGACTGGAGGAGCTGCTGCGTGCTTCACTGAAGATGCTAGGCAAGGGAAGATCTCTTTTGCATGGCCCATTCCAAATGATCGTCAGCAACACGATCCTCTTGTTTGGTAGATAGGTCCTCACGCTTAATTTATATATATATATATATATATATATATATATATATATATAAAGAGGAGGGATCAAGATCCCCACACTTTTTGTATCCCCAAGCATTCCCTCTACTCACACCGTTGGATGGTGCTTTAAGTCATCTAATCTTAACCATTGATTTACCAACGGTTAAGATTAGATGACTTAAAGCACATCCAAAGGTTGTTAACATGGGGATGCTTGGGGATGCAAAAAATGAGGGGATGCGGATCCCTCCTCATATATATATATATATATATATATATATATATATATATATGAGCGCGGATCAAAAGATCTGCCCGTGGAGCCCCGCCAAAGTCCCGTCCCCTCTGTCCCATCGGATCGAGCGGGGCCACGCGATGCCGCGCTATCCAACGGCCATGGGGCACGGGGCTTCGGCGGGGCTCCGAAAACTGGGCTCCCGATCCGGACCATATATATATATATATATATATATATATATATATACAAGTGAGAAACAATAATGTTAGGTAGAAGATGAGAAACAATATTTGCATGGTTGGATTATAATTATTATAATTTATTGATTAAGACATTTCTGTTAAGATAACTTTTATGGGATCTTTTACATAAAGTCCGTTCCATATTTTTTATTGCTAGTTTTTTGTCCCTCCGTCACTACCATCCCCGGCTAGCGCGAGAATTGTCCATTGCAGTACCAGGTGATACATTCTCACCTGATTCCTCGAGCTCATTCAGGTGTCCGCTCGCCAACCTAAGTTTCGTGCTCATTCTCCTCCTGGACAACTCCTATTTGGACGCCTCCCCTGTTAGCGTCCCTGGACAATTCAATGCATCCAACAACTAGCTCAAAGGGGTGGTCCCCAATAGCATGCTCACCAGGTTTAACACAGACGCAGTCGGGAACGCGGAGCTCTGCGGACCAACTCCTCCCCTTCCTATTTGTTGCTACTCTGTCGTCCCAGATATCCTTTATAATTCGTCCTCCAAGGTGCCTTTTAATTCCGACAGAACGAGTACCATTACTTCTAATGAAGAATTAAGAAAGAGGAGACAAGGTTGGAGAGGAGAGAGGACCTATCTTGTTTTTGTGGACGGTGCAGGTACTTGAACATGATGAAATTGATGTTGTTGAAGACGGTGATGAAAGAATAGTATACATGAGGAGCAAAGTTGGTTCCTTCTCGCTCCAAATAAGATAAACAAGAAGAAATGGATGAAGGGCAAGAATTGCGGGGAGAGAATGCCCGTTCCTTCTCACTTCAAAATAAGATGAACAAGAAGAAGAAATAAATCAAGGACAAGAATTGTGGGGAGAATAAGGGGGATGCCGGGGAGGAATAACAACACAACTTGGTGTTCTTCGAAGAAGAGAAAACAATCATCACTAGCTCAACATCATCACTACCAGTTGCAGCAGTAACAAGAGGAGGAGGTGGGGGGGGGGGGACTGCCAGTAGGAAACAATTTGGGCTGGAGGAGCTGCTCCGTGCTTCGCTGAAGATGCTAGGCAAGGGAAGATCTCTTTTGCGTGGCCCATTCCAAATGATTGTCAACAACACGATCCTCTTGTTTGGTAGATAGGTCCCTCACGCTCAATATATATTATATATATATGGGTGCGGATCAAAAGACCCGTCCGCGGAGCCCGTCAAAGCCCTGCCCCTCTGCACCATCAGATCGAGCGGAGCCCACGCGATGCCGCACGATCCAACGGCCAAGGTGTGCGGGGCTTCGACGGGGCCCCGGAAATCGGACTCCCGATCCAGACTATATATATATATATATATATATATATAGACACACACACACACACACACACAAGTGAGAAACAATAATGTTATGTGAGAAGATGAGAAACAATGTTTGCACGATTGGATTATAATTATTATAATTTATTGATTAAGACTTATATATTTATGTTAAGATAACTTTTATGAGATCTTTTACATAAAGTCCGTGACTCCGTTCCATATTTTTCATTGCTAGTTTTTTGTCCCTCCGTCACTACCATCCTCGGCGAGTGCGAGAATTGTCCATTGTAGTACCAGGTGATACATTTTCACCTGATTCCTCGACCTCAGTCAGGTGCCCGCTTGCCAACCTAAGCTTCATGCTCATTCTTCTCCAAGGCAACTCCTCTTTGGATGCCTCCCTTGTAGCGTCCCTAGACAATTTAATGCACCCAACAACTAGCTCAAAGGGGTGGTCCCCAATGGCATGCTCACCAGGTTTAACACAGACGCAGCCGGGAACGTGGAGCTCTGCGGACCAACTCCTCCCCTTCCCATTTGTTGCTACTCTGTCGTCCCAGATATCCCTAATAGTTCGTCCTCCATGGTGTCTTTTAATTCCGACAGAAGGAGTACCATTACTTCTAATGAAGAATTAAGAAAGACGAGACAAGGCTGGAGAGGAGAGAGGACCTATCTTGTGGACGGTGCAGGAGAGAGGACCTATCTTGTGGACGGTGCAGGTACTTGAATAGGATGAAATTGATGTTGTTGAAGATGGTGATGAAAGAGTAGTGTACATGAGGAGCAAAGTTGGTTCCTTCTCGCTTCAAATAAGATGAACAAGAAGAAGAAATGGATCAAGGGCAAGAATTGCGGGGAGAGAATGTCGGATCCTTCTCACTTCAAAATAAGATGAACAAGAAGAAATAAATCAAGGACAAGAATTGTGGGGAGAATGAGGGGGATGCCGGGGAGGAATAATAACACAACTTGATGTCCTTTGAAGAAGAGAAAACAATCATCACTGGCTCAACATCAGCACTGCCAATTGCAGCAGTAACAAAGGGGAGGAGGAGGGGGGACTGCGAGAAGGAAACAATTTGGGTTGGAGGAGCTGCTGCGTGCTTCGCTGAAGATGCTAGGCAAGGGAAGCCTGGAGCGGTGTAAAGGCCATGCTCGAGGACAGGTCTATGGTGGCAGTGAAGAGGCTCAATGGTACTAACCCTTGTCGCTGCAGAGATTTCCACAAAGTACATGGACCTCGTCGGAAAGCTCAGGCATCCCAGCCTGGTCCAGATGAAGGTTTACTACTTCGCCAAGCAGGAGAAGGTACTTGATTACCTCCCAAATGGCAGCTTGCTCACTCTCCTGCATGGCGAGTAGTACCAATCCGGATCATCAATGTTAACTATATACATCTTCATTTCTAATCTCTTCATTTATGTGCATGTATTGAATCATAGGAGATCGTGTACTAGGTAGAGTTCCACTCGATTGGACTACGAGGGAAAGCCTGGTTCTGGAAGCTTTTCGTGGACTTGCCCACATCCATACCAGTACAGTTCATCCACTATATCTACAAGGGAGAGCCTGGTGCTAGAAAAGTTGCTTGTGGACTCAGTGTCCTTCCGTTAGCAATCTTCCTTTCCAATTATATATATATATATATATATACATAACAATCTTCCTTTCCAATTATATATATATATATATATATATATATATATATATATATATATAAAACGAGTGGTATATATATATTAGGCATATGATTTAATATAATCTTTGCATAAAATTCTAATTTGTTACATCTCTACACATCAATTCTAGAAACCAGATTTTAAAAATATACGTAAAAAAATTGATACTACCTATCAACCAATATGCATAGGTACCAGATAAACTGATATGTAACTGTTGGAGTTATTATTGTTATTTATCTTATTTGGGTACAATGAATTAGTTATGGGTGTATTTATTATCATGCATATTAATATAACTACACACGAGGTGCAACCTAGGTATTAAGTTCTTGCACCCTTTTTCCATTTTTTCTTTTCTCCTCTCCAAACTTCACTTGGTATCGGGGTAACTTGAAGGTACTGCAAATCCCATCAACGTTGAATTTTTTTGGGCGTTGTTTGATGGGTGCGTTTTACGCCTATTTTTCGTTATTCTTCGTTTGTTGTTCGTTATTTGTGGTTTGTTTATGAGATCCAAGGTTTCTACAAATCTCGATACTCGAAGTTAATAGTTGTTGTTTGCCAGATCTAGGGTATAGATCTCCGTTGGTTGTTTATTGTCGGTTGTGGTTGGTTGTGAGATCTAGGGTTCCAGAGATCTCGTCTTTCTGTTATATTTACAAGTATGTGTCACGTACCGACTCTACTGAGTCGAAAGTCAGCTACTGGACGTGATGCCGTATGAGTCTAGATTGCACTCGTACAAGGCAATATGATAAAATGATAATGGTTATCTCGAAACAAAGACATTTGTAGCGGAAGAAAACAGAATCATACTGGAGTTACAACAGAGTATATGAAACAATCTCTTCTGTTGAATAAGCAGTTGATTACAAAGGCTCTTAATAGCCCCATGAATATGCCAAGTTGGCTTACAACACTCATGATCTCTCTTGCTCACAAAGGATCTCATCGTTCCATACATCATGTCTTCTATTATCCAAGCAAGCATCCTCGGCTGGACATCTTCATGTTGTTAAAACCGAGTTCCAATGCTTCAGTACGACTGAGTGGATCTTCATACCTGGGAAGTTGGGTACCAGTACATATCGCGTACTGGTGAGTGAGAAAATCCACTCGCCTAAACCGACACTAAGTAATCATATGAAACATGTAGTTTATATGATGACCTTTTTATTAGAACTAGATCGATTACAGTTTGTATCCACGACATATTTTGAAAGTAGGAAGGCATGTAAGCATGTTATACTCGATAGCGTAAGTAAATCATGAAATATATTAGGCGACGTCACTTATCAGTAACTTCTTACTATAACCGACGTACCCACCATTGTACTGATGTAAGGTGAATACTTACCATCTTTCCCTGTCATGTTAAAGATACATTTATAATATAAGTGTGTCAGGATCTGTGTTCCTCCGCCAGACATTTGTTAGCCCTCATAAAATACATAAATGTAGATGTGTGTTTGTCCTCGCGACCAAATAGCTAAGCCTGCAAGCAGATAACATTAACATGCCGCCTAACTATATGAGATCATTGGCATAATAAACCATATTGGACGATTCATCAAAGATATGACGACGTTTTTTCGTGTGTAGGTAGCTAACCCCACCGAAGGTCTCGTGATACCCGTATTGCTACGCGTCCTTCTAATCGGGTGTAAGTCCTACTGCAGATCTCGCAATACCACGTGCCTAAGCACGCCTACATAATTCTCCCCAGGCCGAATGGTTCCGGTAGGCCGCTGGAAGTCGTTAGAGGGAAAGCATTGCCTTGTGCACAAGTTGTCCATGACCATGCAGTATATATGGAAGTTAATAAACTATAAAAACATATGCATGGTCTAAGCCGAATACAGAAATTATACATCAATTCTCATTACCATATTACCATTTCCATGTTTTGAATGTCACTGCCCCAACATACCAAGGCACCTTGTCACATCTAACAGTTCCGTTGGTACCATTCCCCTTCCGACAGTTCCGTGGTTTAGAACCACAATTGTCTATTTCGCTGACGAAGCCTACAATTTGCATACCAACAGTTTCGTGGCATTTGTGCTCAACTGCTCGCTTCACTGACGAAGCGTATCTTTCGCATACCTCAAGGTGTAAGTTGGGCCGGGCGGCCCGGCCCTCGGCTCGGGCCCGGCCCGAGCCCGGTCAACGACCCAGACCAGCCCCCTAACCCAGCGGGTCCAGGTTGGCTTCCAGATCCGGACCCGGAAGCCCGAACCGGCCTGGACTGGTTTGACAGCGGGTCCGGGCTTGTCAAACCCGTAAAGCCCGACTGGACAGGCCCGGTCCACCCGGTTCGTCCAGTTTTTTATTTTTTTATTTTAGATCGTTGGGAGGCCAAAAAGATCCTTTTACCCCTATTTTAGTGGCTGTTTTTAGACCGTTTGAAGGGTATTTTGGTAATTTTGTTGAAAATGACCAAAAAATCCTTATAACAACTCTTTTTTAGCGATAAAATAGGTCATTTTGTCCCCCCCCCCCCACAAAAAAAATCTATAAATAGACCAAAATTCATGAAAATTATACACAACCATTTCTTTCCTCTCTTACAAAATATTCAAGTAAGCAATTCTCTGAAGATTGAACAACAAGTTTCTGAACTTGGAAGTGCAACTTTCTGGAGGCTAAAGTGCAGTGTTCTTGTAGGCTTCAAATTCTGCGAAAATTCTTGGAGTTGAACATCTTTTCCTGAAGTTGACCTTCCAAGTAATTTTAATTTTAGAGAATATTTTTTTTGGATTTTTGATAAAAAAATATCTTGACATTAATACTTGTACGTTTTTTACGACGGACGACGGACGACAAAAAAATTCTTGTACATTTTTACAATTCATTTAGAAATAAAAAAACTTATCTTGGCATTAATAAAAAAATTTCTACTGTTGTACATTAAATTATCTTGACATTAATAATTTTTTTTTTACTTTCTAATTTTTATAGAAGAAAATACTTGTCATGTTGTACATTAACTTTTACTTTCTATTTTTTTTTCTTTATTTTTAAAACTTTAGACTTTTTTTTTCCTATTTTTTCTAATTTTCTTTAAGAAAACCGGGCCGACCGGTCTAACCCTGAACTGGTTCGGCCTAAGCCCGGTTCAGCCCCGCCAGCTGTAAACTGGGCCGTGGGTCTGGGCTGGGTTCAGGATTCGCTGGCCCAGGCTTGTCCGTCTGCTAAACCGGGTTAAGCCCGACCCGGCCCAGGTCCGGTCAAACCCATTCAAAACCGGGTCCGGGTCAGCCTAGCCCGGCCCAATTAATACCATGACGCATACCGATAGTTCTGTTGCGCCACAACTGAGCACTTCGTGTACGAAGCCTTACTACACAATTCCCGTACACCGATGCACTCCTGATATAGTTATTCAATGTCCTAATACGACTCGTGCACTAATGCACGCTCTGATACATTTATTCATTGTTATACGACTTAGTGTTCAATGTTCTCCGACTCGTGTACTAATACATGCTATGGTACAGTTATTTCAATGTTCTATACTTAGTGTTCGATATACATTATGACGTCTATTTATTTGAACCACGCACATGGAATCCATGAAGTTACTAGCACACAAGTGTATATTTTATTAGGGTATGAAGGAGTAGGAAAGAAGGGTCAGAGCCCACTCACCTATACTATTTTTTCTATCGCTCCGTCGAGCCGATACAACCTGATTCATTAACTCTGCAAATAGATGTGTTGTACGATCCTCTAATTGGTATAATCTTATGAGTACTCCGTGCTCCTCCGAACTAACCGATTGATCCGAACTACGATGTCTGCCTCAGTCTGTTGCGAGGCGATACTCTGATGACGGTGAACTCTGTTTGCAACATTGCAAATTATTGACCTTTGCGTAAAATACGCACATGAAACCAAACTCAAATAAATACTTATTCGAATCAACGACTCATCGTAATGCATCGTGCGGTACGGGGCATTGCAGTTTGGGGGAGATCGAATCTTTTGGCAAGGTTAATAGTAGTGGTGGTGGTGGGGGATGGTCCTCCTTTTACTTTTATTCCCAATAATGAATTGGAAAAAATCGATTACAACGATAAAAACTCAATGGTGCGAACTATCTTACCTGGTCCAAGTCTATCAAAGTAGTGTTGAGGGCGAAGAAGAACTTGAAGTTTTTGACGGAAGACCCCCGCCTGAAACGTCCAATGAGTATGGGTATTGGATGAGTGCAAATGCTTATGTTATGTCATGGTTGTGGCATAATGTTTAGTGGTGTGAATCCTCCAAACAGATTTGGACATCTATGGAAGTATCATATTCGCAAAAGCAAAATGTAGTCTGTATCTATGAGTTGTACTAGTTATTGTTTAGTACAAAGTAGAATGAGAAGCCTACTCTTGGGACAACCACGAAAGTGTAACTGTTGTAGAATACTCGGTCACATCGAAGTCTACTATTTGGACATGTGGGATAAACCAGAAAATGCACATCAAGTATATTATGCAGTCCCAAGTCACCACTTCTGCTCCTCGAGATGATGCTTATCTCCACTTGAACATATTCTCCAGAAGTTGAACGCGCTTGCTAGTAATACCTCCTAATCTATTGCAACCATGACACATATAGGTAATCCTGCCTTTGTGGCAACTCAGTCACCATCCACCTCTTGGGTCATTGACTCACGAGCAAGTACTCATAAATCTGGTAGAAACGCTTTCATAATCGTAGTCCTATGAAACATAGCATTATCTTGACTGATGAGTCTACTCGTCCCGTGCTTGGAAAATGTATCATTCACCCTACTCAATTATTGTCATTATCTGATTCATTATATGCGCCTAATTTTTCTTTTAATTTGTAATCTGTGAGCCAATTAACCAAATATCTTCAATGTTCTATAAACATATTTTCCTAATTTTTTTTGTTTCTCAGGACCTCAGGACGAAGAAGATATTGGTTCGAGGCATGAAAGAGATGGGCTGTATTACTTGAATTTACCTGGAAATGCTTTCGCTTCAGTTTCTACTTTTCCGTTGCAATGACATTCTCGTTTGGGCCATCCGTTTTTGGCTAAATTGCTTCAAGTTGTTCCTAGTTTGAGTCGTGCTTCTGTTCTTGAATGTGAGGCTTGTCAGTTAGGCAAGCTATCACTTTAGTTCTTTTTTCTCGTCGTGTTGAGAGTCGTCGGTTGCAGTTTTTTGAACTTGTTTATTCTGATATTTGGGGTCCGTTTAGAGTCAAAAGTCCGAAATAATTTTAGTATTTTGTTACTTTTGTTGATGATTATTCCAGAATGACTTAGTGTTATTTAATGAAAAAAAGATCTGAGTTTCCAAATGTGTTATCCACCTTTTGTAATGAAGTCTATCTTCAATTTGATAAAAACATCAAAATTTTGCGTTCTGGTAATGTTTTGGTGTATACTAAATAATCTATGAACACTTTTTATGTTGATCGTTTCATGATTTATTAAACCACTTGTGTCCACAACTCTCAACAAAATGGTATAGTCAAACGCAAACATCGATATCTTTTAAATGTGGCTCGAACTCATGTTCAATATGCATGTCTCTGAATAGTATTGGACATGTCATTCTTATTTCATGTTGTCTAATTAATCACATGCCATCATCTGTATTGAATAATCAATCTCCATGTTACATCCAGATGTCTATTTTTTCTTTACCTCCTTGAGTGTTTGAGTATATCTCTTTTGTTCACAACTTGGAACCTACCTGAGACAAATTGGCTTCTCGATCTCTGAATTGTGTCTTTCTTGGTTATCCTCGTACTAAATTTTTTTTTATCGTTGTTACAGTCTATGGTCTCATAAGTTATATTACTGCTGATGGTACCTTCTTTGAGTCTACCAATTTATTTTTCTCAGGATACCGTCTTATTCCATACCTAAATCAGTGTCCGTCTCCATTCCTCTTTTACATGTTTATCAAAGATCGAAAGACATGCTAGTAGTTTTGCAGAATTTAGCTATCAACCAATCAGCTTTCGTGCATGCGGTTTCTGCACCCATTACCATAGATCCAAGTGATATTCCTATTTCTCTCAGAAAAAGAAAACTTTTATACTACAAAGAAAAATCATTCCATTTCTAATTATGTTTTCTTACACCGTGCTTCTCCATCTTTTGAGGCATTTGCTGTTTGATTGTCTTCTATTTCCCAAACTTATTAAGCAGGCTATGTTATCTTCTGGTTGGAAAAGTGCAATGGATGAGAAGATGTGTGTTTTATATCAAAATCAGACTTGAGAGCTTACATCACTTCATGTTGGGAAGCAAACAATGAGCTGTAGATGGGTGTACGCTGTTAAGTATTATCCGAATGGTTCAGTTGAGCGCCTCAAGACGCGATTGGTTGCAAAAAGGTATATCCAGACATATGGTGTGGGTTGTATGAAGACTTGATCTCCAGCTGCTTGACTGAATTCAATTCGTATTCTTATTTGTGGTGGTTAATCGCCAATGACCTATATATTAGCTGGACATAATGAATACTTTCTTGCATGGTGACTTACAGAGGAAGTTTATATAGATCAGACACTGGGGTATGTTGTGGCTGGAAGTAAAAACTCGTATGTCGATTGAAGAAAGCATTATATGGGATGAAATAATCACCTCGAGCTTGGTTTGACAAGTTCAGTTCAGTTCTCATTCAGTATAGGTTTCGACGCACCATACCATATCATTCAATATTTTATCATTCTTCCTCAGCATGTGGTATCGTGTTGATTGTTTATGTTGATGATATCATTATATCTGGGAATGATTGTGATGGGATTGTAGACTTGAAGGCCTAACTTAGTCGTCAGTTTCATACCAAGGATTTGGGTGTTCTTTGATATTTTCTTGGAATCGATGGATCTAAGAAGGGTGTGCATCTGTCGCAACGCAAGTATGTTCTAGACTTGCTCTCAGAGACTAAGGCGTTGGAGTGTTGGCTAGTTGAGACTCATATGGATTATCATGACAAGTTTGATGCTTATTTCAGAGAGTTATTTGAGGATGTTGGATATTATAGATGGCTGGTTGAAAAACTTAAATATCATACCGTTATACGACCAAACATCACCTATGTAGTTGGAGTAGTTAGTCACTTTAGGCATGCCTCTTGGTACATTGGGAGGCTACAACCAAACATCACCGTTATACTTGAAGGGTGCACCTGGTATGGATTTGTTGTACAATCCTTCCCAATTGGTCACGGTGACGGAATTCAATGATGCTGATTGGACAGGCACTCACAGTGATATGAGGTCTACTTCTGGCTATTGTACATTTATGGATGACAATCTTGTGACGTGTAGTAAGAAGCAAAATGTTGTTGTTCATTCTAGTATAGAGGTCGAGCACGTTGCAGTGTTCTAAAAAGGCGGAATTAGGCGGCGCCTAGGCGCTGGGCGGCTCGGTAGCGCCCAACTTTCCGCCGGAATCGCTCCGCAGGCGGTCCAGCCAGAAAGGGGGCATTAGGCGGTCGCCTAGGTGCTCGAGGCGGTAGGGCGGCCGCCTAGGCGGACTCGCTCGAGGCGGTAGGCGACCGATTTGGAAGTTTTGAATTTTTTTTTAAGTCAGAAGCAGACCCGAAACCCAAAACCCGAAACCCGATAACCCTACATACCTAAAACTTAGAAGAAGAAGCAGCATCTGCAGCCAGAACTGAAATAGACACAACAGCAGAGCAGCAGCAGGAGGAAGAAGGAGACGCAGCAGCGGAGGAAGAAGGAGACGCAGTAGCAGCAGGTTAGCTTCTTCTTCTTACTCTTCATCTTCTCTTCTCTTCTTCTTCTCACTCTTCATCTTCTCCTTTTTCTTCTCCTTTTTCTCTTCGACCTAGTCTTCTTTTTTTTGCTGTAGCAGCACGAGGACTTGGGAGTCCATCGAGGAAGAAAAAGGGCTAGGCTTTCTTTCTTTCTCTTTTGGTTCTTTTTTTTTCCTTCACTTGAAAAAAAGCATGCTGCACATTGCTGCTACAGTGCTGCACGAAAAATGAAACATAAAGAATGAAGCACAGTAAAGAATGTCTTTGTTAAATTTTTTTTCCCTTCCACAGTACTGCTGCATACACACAGTAAAGAGTGAAACATAAAATGTTTCGTTATGAAAGTAATAGTGAGAAACAGAGAAAATGTTCGGTTATATTATTTGCTTTCATTTTATATAATATATTTTTGTTACGTGAAACAGAAAAATGTCTGGAAGTGGAAATAGGCTAGATGTGGAAAGTATCTTACTTTGTATGACTTTTTTCAAGTTACTACTTCGTTATTAATTTCAATAATAAAATACATATCTAACTTTGTATGTTTTTTTTTCATGTGGATACATACAAAGAAAAAAATAGGCTAGATGTGGAAAGGTTGAACAATCTAGTCTACGTGCAATTCAATGCAAAACTCATAAACAAGAAGAGAAAAGAGGTGACTAATGATGTGTTACATTCTAGTGTGCCAACACATGCTCAAGGGTCGGTGGTAGAGGGTGGCGATGATGAAGAAGATGATAGTGGACCACACTCAGGACTTTCTTGGGCAATGGTTGCACAAGCATCGGATGCGGACGACTACTTACAACCTAGAAGAAGTAGCAGAAATGTTGTGCCAGAACCAAGGTTCAAATTATTGGTATCGGTATCGGTATCGGACATTTTGTATGAGTATCAGTATCGGCAGTATCGGCGGTATCGGATCGGAGTATCAGATTTTCTGGTATCGGCAGTATCGGCAATATTAAATAATTATTAATAAATTAGTAAAAAATTAGAAAAACAATAGTCTACATATTTATGTATTATTTAAGTATTTTTGTGTTATTATTATTATTATAATTGAATGAAACAATAGTCACATTTGCTGATTGATTTACATTTAGTATATAAGTTTTCTTCTTTTACATATTTTTACAATTTTACTATCTAATTACATTCTTACTAATTGAATCTTACATTGTTCTATGTAGGTTTCAACTTTGATGAATTAAGGCGCATAGAGAGATGCAGAAGATACACTTAACGCTTAAGAGATTAGAAGCAATGCAAATAACACAATAGTCAAGAGTTACAAGACTCATAATTATATTTGTTTGTATATATTTTTTACTTTTGTAAAATAATAAAGATTTAATGAAATTTAGTTTCATTCATAATCATTATCCATTTCCGCAAGTGTACGACTTTTTGGCGACATTATTTTATCCTACAAATGTTATTAAAAATGTTACATACAAGAATAGTGCATTTATAAAAAAATGTTACATATAATAATAAAATTTGTTACACTAAATAAAAAATATTATATACAATATTTACATTGAGACAATAATTAAAGGGGAAATTTATGAAATGCCCAAAAAACGAAAAAGTTTTATGAAAAACCCACCGCGCAATAAAATTTCATCGCGTGCCCAGAATTAGCAAAAAATATATAAAGAGGGTTTCGAATGACCTTTTTGCCCTTCCTTCTAATTTATTGAAAACACCTACGAAATTACTCTTAAAAAAAAACGTTTCGATACTTCATCTTCTTCCATACGCTGCTCACTTTCGAATCTAGGTTTTCTCCTCAAAAATCTTCAAAAACTCGTCGGAAAATTTCGGAAAGACCGAGACAAACGGCAAAAGTGCTAAAACGGAGGTCAAAACATCATTTTTTTGCGATTCGAAAATTTCGGAAGGCCGTCTAACGAAGAAGCTGTTACTTTCAGGCTCCTCGAAAATACGCTCGTTTTGGGACAAATCGGGCCTCGTTTCGACCTCCCAGTCAAGTTATGGCCCTTCAAAGTTTCAACTGACCATAAAATGCAGGAGAATGGTCATTCTCCGTGTTAGAATACAAAAAATGTTAATTTCGCATGAGGGTGGCCATTCTCCGTGTTAGTAACACGGAGAATGTCATTCTCCGTCTTAATTTTCACGGAGAATAGTCATTCTCTGTGTTAGTAACACGGAGAATGACATTCTCCGTCTTAATTTACACAGAGAATGGCCATTCTCCGTGCTAAATTACACGGAGAATGGTCATTCTCCGTCTTAATTTACATCCATTCTCCGTGTAATTTAGCACGGAGAATGGTCATTACAGTGTTAAAACGCAGGAGAATGGCCATTCTCCGTATTAGAAACACGGAGAATGCCATTCTCCGTGTTAAATAAAACGGAGAATGGTCATTTTCCGTGTAATTTAGCACGGAGAATGGTCATTACAGTGTTAAAACGCAGGAGAATGGCCATTCTCCGTATTAGAAACACGGAGAATGCCATTCTCCGTGTTAAATAAAACGGAGAATGCCATTCTCCGTTCTCCGTGTTAAATAAAACGGAGAATGGCCATTCTCCGTGTAATTTAGTACGGAGAATGGTCATTCTAGTGTTAAAACGCAGGAGAATGGCCATTCTCCGTGTTAGAAACACGGAGAATGCCATTCTCCGTCTTAATTAAAACGGAGAATGACATTCTCCGTGTTAATTTACACGGAGAATGGTTATTCCCAGTGTTAAAACGTAGGAGAATGACCATTCTCCGTGTAATTTAGTACGGAGAATGGCATTCTCCGTTTCTAAATTACACGGAGAATGACCATTCTCCGTGCTAAATAATACGGAGAATGACATTCTCCGTGTTAAATGACACGGGGATTGGTCATTCAAATGTTAAAACACAGGAGAATGGCCATTCTCCGTGTTAGAAACACGGAGAATGCCATTCAACACGGAGAATGGCATTCTCCTTGTTAAAAATGCAGGAGAATGACTATTCTTCGTGCGATATCGACGGAGAACAGTTGACAGAAACCTAATTTTTTTATTTTATGGAAAGAAATTTGACATGAATAAAGATTCAAGAGTTTTCGTTCTTCTTTCAAAACGATGCTAACTCTTATGGAAAAGAAGAAGAACTTCTCTCCATAATTGACCTAATTGTCGGAGAAGAAGAAGAAGAAGAAGAAGAAGAAGAAGAAGAAGATAAGCGATGATCGGAGTTCGACTGAAAAAAAGCATTGTGAACTACGAATGGTCTTTGCGATCTCTGCTAAAGATGAGAGCAATGGAATTCAGATCTCTCGTGAAGAAGAAGAAGAAGAAGAAGAAGAAGAAGAAGAGAATCGCAATCCAGATCTGAGTTTGTGCGGAGGGGTAGTTATGGTATTAATTTTGTAAATACAGAGCATCTAAAGGGAATCTTGGAATACTTAACGTGGAAATATATAATTCTGGGCATTTCATAAAACCCATCATGCGGGTGGGTTTTTCATAAAAACCAACCCCGAAATTGGGTTCCTCAGCAATTTCCAGATAATTAAAAATCATTAAAACTCTTACATAAATTCACTTGATCTGACTATTTTATTGGGATAAGATTTACCTGTTTATATTCGACCATTCATGGCCTTTTTTGTATAGTCCATTGTAAATATTGTCCTCAACAACTAACAATATTGCTTTTTTTTTTTTTTTTTTTTTACATTAAACGATACTTCACGAATACATTTGCATGCCTCCAACCAGCATTCATTTCCTCCAGCGTACGACTTTTTAGCGTGATCCTGCAAATGTAGTAGTAAAAAATAATTAATACAGTTAAACATTTGAAAATTTCTCCTAACATAGTTATATAAAAATGGTTAATTATACTGACCTCCCATATGATTCATGAGTATTACTCTAACAGTTATTTAAAATTACTCTCATATAAAAAAGGTTAATTATGTTATCAAAAAGATACATATAAAAACATGTTATAAAAGATACTAAAAAGATACATATATATAACAATTAAATATGGCTAGAAGCCTATATATATAACAAATAAATATGTCTAGAAGTATATATGGTTATATAATGTCTTAGTTCATTATATAGTATATATGCTAAATGTAAACACAAAAAATACTTTACAATTTGGTCAGAGTAGTTAGTGGTAATTCTTTGTTTTCTATGGTTGCTGGCTCGAATCACATGTACAACAGTGGTTTACATTTTTTTTGCGGGTTTCAAATTTGATTTTAGACCCGGCCCAAATCCATTGCCTAACCCTAACCCCTAATATATACGAGAGGAGAGAGAAAGGCAGCCGCCTGTTCGTTTCTCTCCTCTCGATTTCTCTGTTTGAGAAAAAAAGAAGAAGAAGGGAGCGGAGCTACAGGCGGCGGCAAAGAAGGGCCACGGAAGGAGAATCGGCGATGGCGGGAGGAGCGGCCACGGCGGGGGAAGGGGCTGATTTGGAGAATTTTGGTGGAAATTTACAAAGGTAATTTATAGTTTTCTACATAACTGTTGATCTTATTTATAGGCTTTTTAATATCCATTATTGAGAATTTTTCACCGCTGCAATTTCAATTATTTTTTCTACTTTTTTTCTCTCCTTCTGGATTTGACCCCTCTTTCCATTGATGTGATTTCGTATCGGTCTGTATCGGACCGTATCAGTCTGTATCGGATTTGTATCGGCCGATACGAACCGATACCATATGTTTTTTACTGTGAATCAGCCGATACCGATTTTTTTGTCGAGTATCGGATCGGACACCTTCAAATCCGATCTGATACGGCCGATATGTATCGGTATCGGCCGATACTTATACGGATACGAATACGTGGGCCACGCCCAGCCTACGCCGCAATATCGGCGGTAGAACGCTGTCTAGTACCCAATAAATATACACTACATCTAGAAGGTCCATGAACTACAAATGTACTCAATCACAACCCAACATCTAAAGAAGATAAGACAGGAAAGATAACTAGGGCACAAGAACAATTAGAAACTACTAGAAGAAATCATAAGACAGGAAATAAAGAAGAAAAATAAGACAAACTAAGGATAACTACCAGGCCTAGAACTCCTGAGAAACAACTCACGGTGAAGGATACCGAGAATCACCCCAGCTAGCAACATCCTGCAGTCCAATAATGGTATAACAACTCCTAAAATATTATCAACGATATCCTGTCAGGAAAATGAGCAAGTACAAACACTAACAGCAGTTCCATAAGAATTGACAAATTCTATAAGAGACAGTATCATGAAATACAAGACAAAGATATAGGATGACTTGGGAACCATTCGGAAGCTGAGTTACAACCCTTAAACCAAACAAGGACTGGGGTTGTAACCCTTCTCCCGAGCAGAACTTAGTCTCCAATCAAGGTACAACATAAAGGCATGTAGAACATGTGAGTAACTGAATATCATAGCATGGTGAGAAAGTACTGAATGTAGAATAGAGCAGGATATAAGATAAGATAAAGTAAATATAAAATGTTCCTTGAATTATTAGAGCGTTATGTGATCGGCTTGGGAAATGTTACAGGACAGGCTATCCACTTGGCCCGACAATCACAAGAAAATCTGGGAAGGGTCATGCCGGCCAACCTGGATCGCAAGCACAAGGAAAATAGGATCTCGCTACACCCTACGTGAGGGGAGAGTGGCACGAGCACAAGAATATAGTGACATGGTGGCTTTGATCACATAACCCCTAATAATTTCCCATCCCCGAATAGTATAATGGACCTGGACATGACACGTCATGACACGGGATTCCCTAAGAGGATAGCTACTCCTGTCACGTCCCGATTCCGTAGAATCGATAGTCGTCCCCCGGACGTGATGCCGTGCAAGCCTAAATTGCGCTCGCACAAGGCATAGTCATAAGGTTATCCGAAACACAACAACATAAGAATGCGCAGAGTAAATTGAACACACATTATAGAGAAGGAAATTTGAGCTTTATTGATAATGAACATCATTTTTACAGACTCGATACAAGGGCGCCGTGCGGGCTTTTTACAAACTGACTCCATTACAAAATGAACGTCGACGAGATAGCCATTCCATACATTCATCCCTTGATTATACAACCAAAATTACAAAACCACCTGGGATGGTGGGAAGTCGCTCCATCTGTCTTCGATCTTCAACAGCGGAGTCTTCAAAAGTTTGATCCAAGCTTCGATGCACGGACGAAGCTTCAAAACACATGAGCGTTGCCTCCCTTCACGTAGCACGCTCCTCCCGATCTATCGCACCTGTAGAGAGAGCGAGGATCAGTACAATCAACATGTACTGGCGAGTGGCTAATTAATTTTCAGGCTCTCATTTGGTTCAAGAATTTAGATAAAATCATACAACTTGCTTTTAGTGGTCTTTCTAGCCATCCTAGATATTTTCATAAGAAGCATTAAGTTACACCAAGATTTCCTCCGGCAGAGCGTACCGTGCGACATAAAAATTTACCATCACTTTCCTTGTTAGTTGATAACAATTTATATCAAGTTTTTGATATGGAGGTCACTTGGCATTAACTAGCCATTTGGACATAGCCTGGCAATACGGGACCCTTGCAACGCAAGTAGCGAGCCCCGATGCAAGTCCCCGTCTTACCGATTGCCTATTACCCAGCTCGGCTATAACCTGTTTCTTCCTAGGCCGAGTCGGTCCCGTGGCCCCGGGTTGCCGCTCGAAGAAACCATCGCCCTTGTCTACAAGTTGTCCATGACCGTGATAGGTTAACAAGGTATGATTTAGGGTACCGTTGGGGCTTGTTACATAGTCGATTCATTTACTTGGTTGTTTTGCTGGCCACAAATAATTCTATCTCTTTTCGACACAACACATCTCTTTTCTCTTCTTGCACATAGGACTTGTATTAGTCATTCAGTTTCGATATCATTACCCGAGTTCTCATTTTGAAATAGAGGGTCGAGACGAAGGAGGTCAGCCACTCACCTTGAGTTTTTGCTTGAGGCGAGAGACTGGTTGGCTGCGCTAGATGTCGCCTACGCGATTACCTGAAATCGCACAAGCAACCGATTAGAACACTGTATTAGGCAAGAAATTCGATAGGAAATGCGAGTTCGAAATGTAAGCCATGAAAACCATCGAAAACATTCACGAAAACGCATTCAGAAAACCAAAGCCAAAACCAACGCAAGCGGCGTGAAAAGCAGAGCAACGGGAGGTCTCTCCCGACTCAGCCGCAGAGTCAATCCTCGAGGCGCTATCCGCTGAATATGGGACTTGGTTTCGAAGAAGCCATTCCATAACGTGGAATGGATCTTAATTCAACCGTTCCCGTTCGATCGATTCGATCGATCCCGACCGAGTCGATAGCGACAGTGTTCCTTTCTCGCGCACCCCGTGGACGGACAACGGGGCACGATGTAGGGACGGGGCACTACACCATAACCAACTAAAAATAAGTTTCGTCCTCGAAAATTAAGAACAGAACCTACCTCTATGAAAATAATGAAGGAAACTTTTCTTTCATCTCTGACTCGAGTTCCCATGTCGACTCTTCCGCCGCATGGTTCCTCCAGAGTACGCGAACAAGAGGGATCACTCGACTTCGAAGCAGCTTATCCTTGCGTTCTAAAATTTGAAGTGGCTCTTCAACGTAGGATAAGTCGGACTTTAGCTCCAGCTGGCCAAAGTCCACCACGTGGCTAGGGTCGTGCACATACTTCCGCAGCTGAGAGACGTGGAAGACATTGTGCACACCTTCAAGCGCCGGCGGTAGGGCAATTTTATAGGCCACTGGGGCGACTCGCTCGAGTATTTCGAACGGCCCAACGAATCTCGGACTCAGCTTTCCCTTCGCGCCGAACCGAGTAACTCCTCGCATGGGCGACACCTTCAGGAACACATGATCGCCCACCTGGAACTCAAGTGGTCTTCGATGGGTGTCGGCGTAGCTCTTTTGCCGACTCTGTGCAATCTTCAGTCTTTCCCGAATTAGCTTGACCTTTTCCACAGTCTGTTCCACCTGCTCCGGGCCGAGTATCTGCCGTTCCCCGATTTCATCCCAGCAAATGGGCGATCTGCACTTCCGGCCGTACAAAGCTTCATACGGCGCCATTTGGATGCTGGATTGGTAGCTATTGTTGTACGCAAATTCCGCCAGCGGTAGGTGGACGTCCCAGCTTGATTTGAAGTCAATTGCGCAGAGCCGTAGCATGTCTTCGAGAATCTGATTAACGCGCTCCGTTTGGCCGTCGGTCTGAGGATGGTAAGCTGAGCTGAACTGCAACTTGGTACCCAGCGCCGACTGAAGGCTACTCCAGAATCGCGACATGAATCGTGAATCCCGATCAGAGACGATGGATACTGGAACTCCGTGCAGCCGTACTATCTCGTCAAGATAAATCTGCGCCAGGCGATCAACACTCCAAGTAACTTTGATGGCGATAAAGTGTGCTGACTTGGTTAATCGATCGACGATGACCCAGATGGCGTCGTTCCCCCGTGGTGTCTTCGGCAGGCCAACAATAAAATCCATAGTGACGTGATCCCACTTCCACTCGGGAATAGCGAGGTTCTGCATCTCCCCGCCCGGTCGCTGATGCTCAGCTTTCACCTGCTGACAGGCCATGCATTGCGACACGAAGAGGGCCACATCTCTCTTCATCCCGTGCCACCAGAAGGTCGTGCGGAGGTCCTTATACATCTTGGTACTGCCTGGATGCAAGGTATATTTCGCATGATGCACCTCCGACATTATCTCCTTTCGCAGTTCTGAATCATCCGGAACACATAGTCGGCCATTCAATCTCAGCACGCCGGTCTTGTCTTCCGCAAAGTCGGTCGCACTACCTGTCGAAATTCGCTCACGCATTTTCTTCAGGTACGGATCATCCTTCTGAGCGGCCATGATCTTTTCCAGCAAACTCGGCTCTAACTGTAGCTGCGCCAACCGTATATCCCTGAATCGAACCCGGAGATCGATGCCCATTTCTTCTAGATCTTGTAGTAGTCTACGGTTGATGGACAGCGAGGCAAGATATTTTCGACTCAGAGCGTCCGCCACAACATTTCCCTTGCCCGGAGTGTAGTCGATCGTCAAGTCATAGTCTTTGATCAGTTCGAGCCAGCGCCTCTGTCGCAAGTTCAATTCCTTCTGAGTGAAGAGATACTTGAGGCTCTTGTGGTCGGTATAGATCGTGCACGCCACACCATATAGATAGTGACGCCACAATTTCAATGCGAACACAATTGCCGCTAACTCCAAGTCGTGCGTAGGATAGTTCTTCTCGTGCGGCTTTAACTGTCTGGAGGCGAAGGATATCACCTTGTTTCGCTGCATGAGCACACATCCCAAGCCCTGGCCTGAAGCATCGCTGAATATCTGAAAACCCTCTGGCCCATCCGGAAGTGCGAGTATAGTGCCGAAATCAGTCGCTGCTTTAGCTCCTGGAATGAAGCTTCACAGTCATCCGACCACTCATACGCGACTTCCTTTTGAGTGAGGCGAGTCAGTGGCGATGCAATCTTCGCGAAGTCTTTCACGAATCGTCGATAGTATCCCGCCAAACCAAGAAAGCTTCGAATCTCACTAGCAGACGCAGGCCGCTTCCAATCAGCAACAGCTTCCACTTTCTTCGGGTCGACTGCAATGCCTTCGGACGAAATGATGTGACCAAGAAAGGATACGCTGCTTAGCCAAAATTCGCACTTACTCTGCTTCGCGTACAACTCATGTTCTCGAAGTGTCTGGAGCACGGCCCGAGATGCTCTGCATGCTGCGCCCTGTCTTTCGAGTAGACGAGAATATCATCAATAAAGACTACCACAAATTTATCAAGGAAGGGTCGAAATACCCGATTCATCAGATCCATGAAGGCGGCAGGAGCGTTCGTCAGGCCAAATGGCATCACCAGGAACTCGTAGTGGCCGTATCGAGTGCGAAAGGCGGACTTTTGCACGTCGTCTGACTTGATCTTGAGTTGATGATAGCCTGAGCGGAGATCAATCTTCGAAAATACCGAGGCGCCTTGCAGTTGATCGAATAAGTCGTCTATGCGGGGCAATGGGTACTTGTTCCGGATGGTGGCCTTGTTTAACTCTCGGTAATCGACGCACAGACGCATGGACCCATCCTTCTTCTTCACGAACAACACGGGCGCTCCCCACGGTGACACACTAGGCCGAATAAATCCTCTGTCGAGTAATTCTTGTAACTGGACCTTGAGTTCCTTCAGCTCGGCGGGGGCCATTCTGTACGGGGCCTTGGAAATCGGTCGGGTATCGGGGAATGTATCGATGCTGAACTCGATTTCTCTGTCGGGGGGCATGCTGGGTAGCTCGTCCGAGAACACATCGGGGAATTCTGCCACAACGTCGGTCTGACCCGCGTTTGCACCATCCTGTCGCATGTCTCGGACGGATGCCAAATAGTCTTCGCACCCAGAATGCAGCATCCTCCGAGCAGAAATCGCCGAAATCAGCATGCAGGTCGATGACGCCTCACCACACGAAAAGCAGAATTCAGGCACTCCTGGAATGCGGAAGGTGACCGTCTTTCTAGCACAGTCTATGGTTGCGTTGCACGGCCCGAGCCATCCATTCCCAGAATGATATCGAAGTCCTTCATGTCTAGGACTATCACGTCAAGACCGATCTTTTGACCGCCGATACAGATAATCCCGTCGGCGCAAGCTAAATTAGTGAGTATCGGTGTGCCCGAAGGTGTGCTCACGCTAAGGTCGAGATCTAGTGATATTTTCGGAAATTTGTGCTCGGCGGCAAAGTCCGCCGATATAAAACTATGCGAAGCACCTGAATCAAATAGTACACGAGCAGGCACATTATTGAAACTAAGTATACCTGTCACGACCGTATCTGACGCAAGTACTTCATCTCGAGTCATGGCGTAGACGCGGCCCTGGGCATTGGGGCGACGGTCTTGGCCATTTTGCGGTGCAGGTTGATGGGCTCGAGGCGCTGGAACTTGATTCCCTGGACGGTGCTGTTGGGGCGCCGTTGGACGGTGTTGTTGGGGTGCCGTTGGGTTCGGCCTTCTGGTTGGACACTCAGCACGTATGTGGCCCCTCTTGCCACAGTTCCAGCATCCATCCTCTGGTATCTGGCAGTTGTCGATCGTGTGACCGACACGGTGACATCGGTTGCAGTACCGTGGATTACGCCCTTGATATCCGCCTTGGGGCCCGTTGTTCGGACGCTTGGTCACGTTGTTTCCTCCCGCGTGGCTAGGGCGTTTGTGATTGTAGGTATGCACAGCGCCGGCAGCACCTGGAGGGTATTGGCTTTCAAGGCGGAGGGCGTGATTGAGAGACTCCCCCATCGTTTGGTATTTAGGAACAGACACATGGGCGGAGATAGATGGTCGTAGGCCCACTTCGAACCGTCGTGTACGACTCGCCAGGGAGGGCAGGAATTCTCCAGCAAACTTGGCTAACCTGTTGAACTCTGCTGCGTACTGCCGCACCGTCATATTCCCTTGCCTTAGCTGCATAAATTCGTTCTCCTTCTCTTGTCGAATAGCTTCGGGAAGGTACTCGATCTCGAACGCCTCTCGGAAGGTGGCCCAAGATATTGCCGCCGTCTCGTTGTCGCGTCTGATTGCTCGCTTTTGCACGGCCCCCCAGTCGTGCGCGTTCAATCGGAGTAGAAGTTGAGCACATGCGACTTTCTTGGACTCATCGACACCCAGAAGCTCGAACCGGTCTTCTAACTCCTCCAGCCAATCGATCGCCAGCGAAGGGTCTTCAGTACCGCAAAAGGAAGTACGGAAGCTCTTTGTGAATTTTGACACGTCGAAGTTGGAACTTCTCGGTGCCGCACGCATAAGCTCGGGTACCTCCGGTTCGATTTCACTTTGTCTGGCCGCAGGCTCGGTCACGGCAGGAGTCGTCGCGAAGTTGTTGTTGTTGGCCACCACTGTCTGGACAATTTGCTGAAGAGTATCAAGCTGCTTCTGCTGCAACTTGAATTGTGCATCGAATCGGGCCTCGAACTGGGTCTGGCGTGCCTCTACCTCCCGTCGATGTGCCTCAGTCTCCCGTCGATGTTGCTCATTCAGGCGTTGATTCTCCTGAGCTTGTTGTTGTTGCGCTTCCAGCATGCGCAACATCCGTTCCATGGCATCGTTAGAGGGTCCGGGCCTCGAGGTACTCGAGCCGCTCGATGCACTTTCTTCGTTCGCCACATTCACCGCCGCACCTTCTGGGATTTTGAAGGTAAAAATGCATTAGTAACAAAACTTATTACGGACTCCCTTGTATGGAATGACATATCTCATCGACACGAGACCAACGATTTGAGACTGGAAACTCGACACTAGAGGCCATGGACGTAAAGCCGTGCTCTGATACCATTATGTCACGTCCCGATTCCGTAGAATCGATAGTCGTCCCCCGGGCGTGATGCCGTGCAAGCCTAAATTGCGCTCGCACAAGGCATAGTCATAAGGTTATCCGAAACACAACAACATAAGAATGCGCAGAGTAAATTGAACACACATTATAGAGAAGGAAATTTGAGCTTTATTGATAATGAACATTATTTTTACAGACTCGATACAAGGGCGTCGCGCGGGCTTTTTACAAACTGACTCCATTACAAAATGAACGTCGACGAGATAGCCATTCCATACATTCATCCCTTGATTATACAACCAAAATTACAAAACCACCTGGGATGGTGGGAAGTCGCTCCATCTGTCTTCGATCTTCAACAGCGGAGTCTTCAAAAGTTTGATCCAAGCTTCGATGCACGGACGAAGCTTCAAAACACACGAGCGTTGCCTCCCTTCACGTAGCACGCTCCTCCCGATGTCTTCAAAAGTTTGATCCAAGCTTCGATGCACGGACGAAGCTTCAAAACACACGAGCGTTGCCTCCCTTCACGTAGCACGCTCCTCCCGATCTATCGCACCTGTAGAGAGAGCGAGGATCAGTACAATCAACATGTACTGGCGAGTGGCTAATTAATTTCCAGGCTCTCATTTGGTTCAAGAATTTAGATAAAATCATACAACTTGCTTTTAGTGGTCTTTCTAGCCATCCTAGATATTTTCATAAGAAGCATTAAGTTACACCAAGATTTCCTCCGGCAGAGCGTACCGTGCGACATAAAAACTTACCATCACTTTCCTTGTTAGTTGATAACAATTTATATCAAGTTTTTGATATGGAGGTCACTTGGCATTAACTAGCCATTTGGACATAGCCTGGCAATACGGGACCCTTGCAACGCAAGTAGCGAGCCCCGATGCAAGTCCCCGTCTTACCGATTGCCTATTACCCAGCTCGGCTATAACCTGTTTCTTCCTAGGCCGAGTCGGTCCCGTGGCCCCGGGTTGCCGCTCGAAGAAACCATCGCCCTTGTCGACAAGTTGTCCATGACCGTGATAGGTTAACAAGGTATGATTTAGGGTACCGTTGGGGCTTGTTACATAGTCGATTCATTTACTTGGTTGTTTTGCTGGCCACAAATAATTCTCTCTCTTTTCGACACAACACATCTCTTTTCTCTTCTTGCACATAGGACTTGTATTAGTCATTCAGTTTCGATATCATTACCCGAGTTCTCATTTTGAAATAGAGGGTCGAGACGAAGGAGGTCAGCCACTCACCTTGAGTTTTTGCTTGAGGCGAGAGACTGGTTGGCTGCGCTAGACGTCGCCTACGCGATTACCTGAAATCGCACAAGCAACCGATTAAAACACTGTATTAGGCAAGAAATTCGATAGGAAATGCGAGTTCGAAATGTAAGCCATGAAAACCATCGAAAACATTCACGAAAACGCATTCAGAAAACCAAAGCCAAAACCAACGCAAGCGGCATGAAAAGCAGAGCAACGGGAGGTCTCTCTCGACTCAGCCGCAGAGTCAATCCTCGAGGCGCTATCCGCTGAATATGGGACTTGGTTCCGAAGAAGCCATTCCATAACGTGGAATGGATCTTAATTCAACCGTTCCCGTTCGATCGATTCGATCGATCCCGACCTATCGGTCCCGACCGAGTCGATAGCGACAGTGTTCCTTTCTCGCGCACCCCGTGGACGGACAACGGGGCACGATGTAGGGACGGGGCACTACAACTCCCTCTCAGGAATCGGTGTCTATACAAGTACAGGGAACAAGACAGGAAATGTACATATATACCAAGAAAATCCAGGAACATCTCATGTCATGATCCAACGTATACTAGTCCATGAACTATTGTGACTGGAAATCGAGTAAGACACTACAACTGAATCGGATATAGCAGATATCAAGACAATGAAAACTATCAGTGAATGTACTCGCCTGCGGTCCTGAGCTGTCAAATGGGGTCGATGCTCAGAGTGATGCCACAGACCTAAAGATGAGATATATATAAGCTAATTAGGGTTCAACAGTGTTAGGCTTAATTCTATAGTATAAGCTACGTAATCTAGGTCAGACTCAGTCCACTAAGTCAAACTAGGTCACACTGAGTCACACTAGGTCAAACTAGGTCACATGAAGTCAAACCAAATCAAACTAGGTCAAACTGGGTCAATGGTTGACTTACAGTTGACTTTTAGTCAACTGGTCAACTCTAGGTCAAACTAGGCTAATGTTGACTAACAGTTGACCTTTGGTCAACTGGTCAACTTCGGTCAAGTTCTAGTCAATTTTAGGCTACAGTTGACTTCCGGTTGACTTTTGGTCAAAATAGTCAACTGTGATCAACCAAGGTCAAAACTAGTCTAACCTAGGTCAAATGTTGACTCTACTTCGATGTTCAGTCAAAGTAGTCAACCATGGTCAAACAGGGTCAAGGCTAGTCTCTATAAACATCTACAGGGTCAACATATCAATTTCAGTGATGGTGAAATCATTGGAATCGATGGATCTCAAAATACAAACAAAAGAAAAAGATTATAATAATAGGGTGAAAACCTACAGAAGTTGTCGGATGGTGAAACAACCATCACCAACGTGTCCAGAATGGTCAAATTAGCTAGGATAGCCTATCCATAAGTCCAATTTGGACACAGGGGGAAAAAGGTAATTTCGGATCAAAATGATGTCCGTATCGGACCGACTTTGTACCGAAAAACGTACCGGAATAAAAGTGCACTAAACCTAACAAATTATATGTCTACGAATCCAGAATGACGATACGAACTCAACGGTATATCCGAAATTGGATTCCGATGACCCGATCTCAGATTGGTCCGTTGACCCGGATATTGGAATCCGATTTGCACGAAAAAGCGTGTCGGAGCCAATGTCCTCAAAACTCAGCAAATTATATGTCAACGAGTCCAGAATGACGATACGTACCCAACGGTATATCCAGACTTGGATTCCGATGAGCCGATCTCAAAATGACCCGTTGACCCGGATATTGGTATCCGACTTGCACCGAAATGCGTGCCGGAACCAATGTCCACTAAAACCTAGCAAATTATATGTCAACGAGTCCAAAATGACGATACGAACTCAACGGTATATCCGAAATTGGATTCCGATGAGCCGATGTCAAAAAGTCCTTTTGACCCGGACTGTGGGATCCTCTTTGCACCGAAATACGTGCCAGGGTCCACGTCCTCCAAATCTAACAAACGTTATATGAAAACGTGCCAGAACGACGCCACGAGTCTACTGGTGGTGTCAGAAATTGAATTCGGAGTCCCGGGTTCAAAAATGGAATTTTACAAGTTGAAAATTACGAATTCGGACGGCCAACTTTGGCGTCGAATTCAACCAATCAAACGTGCTCACAATGAAACGAAACTGGAGGAGTAGGAAGAGGGTTATACCAGCTACGCATAGGAACCAGTAGCACGCCAGACGGAGCTGCGATGGAGGAGATACGAACCGACGAAGTTGGCTCCGCAAAACTGTCCAAAAATAACACAATTTAAATAGTCAACTTGGTGGCCGGTTTTGATGTATCAAACGATAAAATTAACGGACGAAAATTGAGGGAAGTGAAGATGGATATACCGAGATTGTGACGGAGCAAAGAAATCGCCGATCCAACGGTCGGATTTTTCGAAAAACGTGCGCGAAGTCGCTGCGATGGAACGTCATTTGCGGACCCATCCCGAGCGCGTCACGACGGGAACCCGTGCCAAACGCACGAATCGGCTATGTATCGCGTCGGGGAGGAAGGCGGTGGCCATGGGGGCCTGCCCGGGGGTGCGCCCGACCGACGGGGGGTCTCGCCGGCGGCGGCGGCGACCGCGGCGGCGTCGGTGGCGGCGACAGCGCGCTGCTACTGCCGCTTGCTGCTGCATGAGCTGCTGCTGCGTGCAGGCGCACGCGCGCACGGCGGCGGCGGTGCTGGCCTGGCACGGTGGCGACGGCCACGGGCACGGCGAGGGTGGCGGTTTGGTGGAGGAGATGTTGATGGGGGTGGTGGTGTAAAGTGGTGATAGTGGTAATGGGAGATGATGATGGTGATGAAGTAAGGAAAGGGTGGAGATGAAGAGTAGGAGGAGGAGGAAGGAGGAAGGGAAGAAGAAGAAGAATGGGGGGGGGCATGGGCTGCTGTCGGCAGGAATGGGGAGGGGGTGTTTGTGTGTGTTTGATGGGAAGGAGAGAGAGAGAGAGAGATTATATATATAATATATATATATGTGTGATATATTATATATAGAAAGAGAGAGAATGAGAGATATTTAGAGGGAGATATTTAGAGAGGGGGGGGGGATGTGTTCGGCTGCACATAGGGGTGAGTTAGGAGAGAGAGTGAGGTGAGGATGAGAGAGAGAGTTATCTATATATATATATGTATATATTATATATATATCTTTGAAATGGAGAGAGAAAGAGATATTTATATACAAGGAGGGTATTTTTGAGTAGGGAAAAAGGCAATTACAATAGTGAGATGTAGGGGTAGTCATGACAGGGGTTACACCAAATTGGGTTGGGTATTGGGTCAAGTTTGGACAAGCTTAGGGCCAAGATTTAATTAGAATAATAAATTTAAACTATTTAAAATCATGGGCGAAATGGGAGCACAAGGGAAATCAATTCGATGGCACGCAAGTGGCACGTGCATAGTAGACTCAAAACAGGCCAGGGCCATATATTGGGTCGACTGGATTGGACCGATGTCGGTCCCGGAAATTAAGTTGGAAATTAAATCACAAATTACGACAGACGATAAATTGGTCTAAATTGACCTGAAAGTTGCGCGAAGCAAATGGAGCACAAGGGAACAAGTTCGAGTGGGACACGATATATCAACATGAAGATAATCCCGTCTACTACAAACTTCAAGAAGGAAGTTTCCAGAGACTGGCATCCCTGATGCTCTAGAAATCCAAGTCACGGTAAAGAGCATTTAATGATCAAAATTAATTAAATAAAATAAATTATCGAGATTAAATCATTTAGGAAATTCGAAAATAAATCCCGGTAATTCAGGGGGCTTACATCCTACCCACCTTATAAAAATTTCGTCCTCGAAATTAAAGGTTGGTAGTGGGGTTAAAACATGATAGAAGATTTAGGCAATATTTTAGGCACGATCCATGAATGACGAGTTTTGCACGATCAAGACAATCAATTCAAAATTGTTCAGGCATGATGAGGGATTTTGGCACGATAGAATCAACAAAATTATATGTGCATGATTTCGAAAATAAGTCAAGTCATTTGGGGCACGATTTTAGAGACGATGAGGATGATCGAAGATATACATGAAGTTCAAGTACGGGGTGATCCATAGGACTTAGGTTGATGGAATCAATCCGAAATTCGCACAGGCCCGATCAAGATGAAAAGCTAACCATGACCAAAACAAGGTTTGGCATGGTTGAGATAAAATTTCAGACAAACAAAAATCGAAGTCAAGGTCTTATAGGCCCGATCAAAGATTAAGGAGTATGATTAATAAAATCATGAAATACGATCCAAGTTCGAACGTAATTAAAATTGGAAATAGTCTAAGTTCACTTGGCACGATTTAGATATGATAATGAAATCAAAACTTGAGCTTCATCCGATTACAATCAAGTCAAAAATTTGATTAACAGGATTTCAGCTCGATGAAATCAGATTTAGGGTTATACATAGGCACGATCAAGATGAAAATGACGTGATTGGGCATTGTTAGGAATAATCAGATGTTTAGCACAAACATTGATCAAGGATTAACCATCTGGTCATGAGTGAAATCAAGACTCAGACGTGTTAAAAATTTGTGATGACTAACCACTTAGGAACGATTTGGAATAGAACGAGAAAAATCGAAAATATAGTCTTGATCAGGAATGAAACCTGAGCACGAGCGACTAGAGAATCAAAATTTAAGTACGAAGGAGATCTATTTCGACACATTCGATTAGGGTTCAAGATTTTTAGCACGATTTGAGGGTTAAGATTATCAAGATCATGAAAATCAAAGTCGGATAGTCATGATCTAAAACAGGGCTAAGAGAAGCAAATGGGGAGAAAAATTTGAGTATAGCACGATTGAGAGATAGATTTGATAGAAATCAGATTATAGGTCACATAAGCACGATCAAGATCCAAGTTCAGTTGTGAAAGACGATAAATCATGAATTCAAAATCAAGGTCTTAAAAGCACAATTTAGGAAGGAACCCAAGTCAATTAGGCACGGTAGAAAGTCAAACATGTTCAATTTTAACACGAATAATTTCGTAGTCACACTAGTTAGTCGTGATTAAAAGTCAAAAATTTTAGGCACGAGTCTGAGGCAAGATAAAATATATAGTTATGATCGTTAAAATCACGGTCAAGGAAATCCCAAGTTGTCTTAGTCATGCCAAATCATCTAGGTACGACTAATCACAAGGAATTTGGATGTAATCAGGAAATGAAATCAAGGTCGAAAAGAGTTTAGACACGAGTGTCCAAAATCCAAACATGATCAAAATCGGAAGTCAATGCACGAGGGTTAATAGCATTGAAATCCAACAACAATAAAGAAATTTGTCTCAACACGATCTAAGTTGATCAACTTTCGAGTAAATCAGAATTTGGGCAAGATGGAGAATAAGATCAACGAAGGCTGGGCACGAGAATCCAAGGATGAAAATCCAAGTCACAAAGGAATTTGAAGTCATCTAGAGTCTAGTCAGCAACCATGACTCTTTGGCACGATAAACAAGACGACCAAATCGACTGGTCAAAATCAGAGAAGATCAAATCTTACGATATTGAATTTTAAGAAACAGTTCAAGGATAAGGAATTGAATTTCTTCTGTTATGGAAGAAAACCCAAATGTAGAATTGTAGAAGGAAGTTGGGGTAATCATCTCGCTCTGCTTCGACTACTACCAAGATCCAACGTCTACTCCGAAACAGATGATTACGATACTTCCTCGACTTTTCCCAAGATAAAAAGATACAAGAGCTCAAAAAGATTTCAAAGTATAGATGACAGAAGTAGATACGAGATAGTTGATTGGTGTAATTAAGACATAGCTAAACAAGGCAAAGGAAATGACGGTAAGATGAGAAAATCATGCGATGGGAGAGAAAATAATGATAAACAAGAAATAATGGTAGGAATTATCTTGCTCAATTGGTAAAAGAAGTGAATCAACTTAAGATATGACCTGATAACCATACACGTCTATCCAAAATCATGTTGCCAGAATTTACGCCACGTCAGTAAACATAGCTGCAATAAACGATAGAGTCCATAACTAAGGTATACTCCCTATAATCATGTCATCTAGATTCTTTACTACGCCAACCGGTATGGCTGCAAGAGAATCTAAATGCCATAACTAGGATAGTATATCCAAAATCATGCTCCATGTCCCTGTCAGGCTAGCTAATATGACTGCGATAAATTCCAAACTCCATAAATAAAGTAGACATTTATCGTTCTCATCGTCCTCATCAAATATGTTTATCAGAATATCTTAACTCAATCCAGAGAAACTTATCTTCAAACAAAATCAACATCGAAATCAACAACGAAATATCAAGATTCAAAATTTTCAACAACGAATCAAGGATAAGTAGATGGAAACTAGCGGAAACAGATCCCGAGGTAGAGTTTAGAAGAAAATTCTCAGGAGATGTCCCAAAGGTACTATCTAGGTCAAGATAAAAGGAAATTATTGGAATATAATCTAAGACAATCTCAACCTGATATGAGACTGGCAAATCATATTCTCGTCTCAACCTAGAAGATATATAAGTTCAACTTATACCTTCCCTCTGGGGTCCACAAACTCATTCCAAGAAAGAATAAAGATGATAACGGACAGATGTTTCAGAAATCAGGACGGACAGAAACAAATGGGAAAAGTTTCGAAAAGTTCGAAATAAGATTCCCAGGGGTCATCCCTGGAATCTACCAAGAGTTCCTAATATGTGACTGAGTACCAAATTCCTAAAATATTCCATGACTCGACCTTAATCCTAGGGCAGGCTCGCAGTAGTACGGAAAAGCTCAAGTACTACCACGACTTCGTATTAATTGCAAAGACTGACCTGCATGGGCCACCACTAAAAACGTGTCACGACCCGCACCCGGATATACGGATACGAATACGTGGGCCACGTCCAGCCTACGCCGCAGTATCGGCGGTAGAACGCTGTCTAGTACCCAATAAATATACACTACATCTAGAAGGTCCATGAACTACAAATGTACTCAATCACAACCCAACATCTAAAGAAGATAAGACAGGAAAGATAACTAGGGCACAAGAACAATTAGAAACTACTAGAAGAAATCATAAGACAGGAAATAAAAAAGGAAAATAAGACAAACTAAGGATAACTACCAGGCCTAGAACTCCTGAGAAACAACTCACGGTGAAGGATACCGAGAATCACCCCAGCTAGCAACATCCTGTAGTCCAATAATGGTATAACAACTCCTAAAATATTATCAACGGTATCCTGTCAGGAAAATGAGCAAGTACAAACACTAACAGCAGTTCCATAAGAATTGACAAATTCTATAAGAGACAGTATCATGAAATACAAGACAAAGATATAGGATGACTTGGGAACCATTCGAAAGCTGAGTTACAACCCTTAAACCAAACAAGGACCGGGGTTGTAACCCTTCTCCCGAGCAGAACTTAGTCTCCAATCAAGGTACAACATAAAGGCATGTAAAACATGTGAGTAACTGAATATCATAGCATGGTGAGAAAGTACTGAATGTAGAATAGAGCAGGATATAAGATAAGATAAAGTAAATATAAAATGTTCCTTGAATTATTAGAGCGTTATGTGATCGGCTTGGAAAATGTTACAGGACAGGCTATCCACTTGGCCCGACAATCACAAGAAAATCTGGGAAGGGTCATGCCGGCCAACCTGGATAGCAAGCACAAGGAAAATAGGATCTCGCTACACCCTACGTGAGGGGAGAGTGGCACGAGCACAAGAATATAGTGACAGGGTGGCTTTGATCACATAACCCCTAATAATTCCCCATCCCCGAATAGTATAATGGACCTGGACATGACACGTCATGACACGGGATTCCCTAAGAGGATAGCTACTCCCTCTCAGGAATCGGTGTCTATACAAGTACAGGAAACAAGACAGGAAATGTACATATATACCAAGAAAATCCAGGAACAACATCTCATGTCATGATCCAACGTATACTAGTCCGTGAACTATCGTGACTGGAAATCGAGTAAGACACTACAACTGAATCGGATATAGCAGATATCAAGACAATGAAAACTATCAGTGAATGTACTCGTCTGCGGTCCTGAGCTGTCAAATGGGGTCGATGCTCAGAGTGATGCCACAGACCTAAAGATGAGATATATATAAGCTAATTAGGGTTCAACAGTGTTAGGCTTGATTCTATAGTATAAGCTACGTAATCTAGGTCAGACTCAGTCCACTAAGTCAAACTAGGTCACACTGAGTCACACTAGGTCAAACTAGGTCACAGGAAGTCAAACCAAGTCAAACTAGGTCAAACTGGGTCAATGGTTGACTTACAGTTGACTTTTAGTCAACTGGTCAACTCTAGGTCAAACTAGGCTAATGTTGACTAACAGTTGACCTTTGGTCAACTGGTCAACTTCGGTCAAGTTCTAGTCAATTTTAGGCTACGGTTGACTTCCGTTTGACTTTTGGTCAAAATAGTCAACTGTGGTCAACCAAGGTCAAAACTAGTCTAACCTAGGTCAAATGTTGACTCTACTTCGATGTTCAGTCAAAGTAGTCAACCATGGTCAAACAGGGTCAAGGCTAGTCTCTATAAACATCTACAGGGTCAACATATCAATTTCAGTGATGGTGAAATCATTGGAATCGATGGATCTCAAAATACAAACAAAAGAGAGATTATAATAATAGGGTGAAAACCTACAGATGTTGTCGGATGGTGAAACAACCATCACCAACTTGTCCAAAATGGTCAAATTAGCTAGGATAGCCTATCCATAAGTCCAATTTGGACACATGGGCAAAAAGGTAATTTCGGATCAAAATGGTGTCCGTGTCGGACCCACTTTGTACCAAAAACGTGCCAGAATAAAAGTGCACTAAACCTAACAAATTATATGTCCACGAATCCAGAATGACGATACGAATTCAACGGTATATCCGAAATTGGATTCCGATAACCCGATCTCAGATTGGTCCGTTGATCCGGATATTGGAATCCGATTTGCACGGAAAAGCGTGTCGGAGCCAATGTCCTCAAAATTCAGCAAATTATATGTCAACGAGTCAAAAATGACGATACGAACCCAACGGTATATCCAGAATTGGATTCCGATGAGCCGATCTCAAAATGACCCGTTGACCCGGATATTGGTATCCGACTTGCACCGAAATGCGTGCCGGAACCAATGTCCACTAAAACCTAGCAAATTATATGTCAACGAGTCCAAAATGACGATACGAACTCAACGGCATCTCCGAAATTGGATTCCGATGAGCCGGCGTCAAAAAGCCCCGTTGACCCGGACTGTAGGGTCCTCTTTGCACCGAAATACGTGCCAGGGCCCACGTCCTCCAAATCTATCAAACTTTATATGAAAACGTGCCAGAACGACGCCACGAGTCTACTGGTGGTGTCAGAAATTGAATTCGGAGTTCCGAGTTCAAAAATAGAATTTTACAAGTTGGAAATTACGAATTCGGACGACCAACTTTAGCGTCGAATTCAACCAATCAAACGTGCTCACAATGAAACGAAACTGGAGGAGTAGGAAGAGGGTTATACCAGCTACGCATAGGAACTAGTAGCACGCCAGACGGAGCTGCGATGGAGGAGATACGAACCGACGAAGTTGGCTCCGCAAAACTGTCAAAAAATAACACAATTTAAACGGTAAATTTGGTGGCCGGTTTTGATGTATCAAACGATAAAATTAACGGACGAAAATTGAGGGGAGTGAAGATGGATATACCGAGATTGTGACGGAACAAAGAAATCGTCGATCCAACGGTCGGATTTCTCGAAAAACATGCGCGAATTCGCTGCGACGGAACGTCATTTGCGGACCCATCCCGAGCGCGTCACGACGGGAACCCGTGCCAAACGTACGAATCGGCTATGTATCGCGTCGGGAAGGAAGGCGGTGGCCATGGGGGCCTGCCCGGGGGTGCGCCCGACCGGGGGGGGGGGGTCTCGCCGGCGGCGGCGGCGACCGCGGCGGCGCCGGTGGCGGCGACAGCGCTGCTACTGCCGCTCGCTGCTGCATGGGCTGCTGCTTGCTGCAGCTGCGGCTGCTGCTGCGTGCAGGCGCACGCGCGCGCGACGGCGGCGGTGCTGGCCTTCCACGGCGGCGGCGGCCACGGGCACGGCGAGGGCGACGGTTTGGTGGAGGAGATGTTGATGGGGGTGGTGGTGTAAAGTGGTGATGGTGGTAATGGGAGATGATGATGGTGATGAAGTAAGGAAAGGGTGGAGATGAAGAGTAGGAGGAGGAGGAAGGAGGAAGTGAAGAAGAAGAAGAATGGGGGGCATGGACTGCTGTCGGCAGGAATGGGGAGGGGGTGTTTGTGTGTGTTTGATGGGAAGGAGAGAGAGAGATTATATATATAATATATATATATGTGTGATATATTATATATAGAAAGAGAGAGAATGAGAGATATTTAGAGAGAGAGATTTAGAGAGAGGGGGGGGGATGTGTTCGGCTGCACATAGGGGTGAGTTAGGAGAGAGAGTGAGGTGAGGATGAGAGAGAGAGTTATATATATATATATATATATATATGTATATATTATATATATATCTTTGAAATGGAGAGAGAAAGAGTTATTTATATACAACGAGGGTATTTTTGAGTAGGGAAAAAGGCAATTACAATAGTGAGATGTAGGGGTAGTCATGACAGGGGTTACACCAAATTGGGTTGGGTATTGGGTCAAGTTTGGACAAACTTAGGGCCAAGATTTAATTAAAATAATAAATTTAAACTATTTAAAATCATGGGCGAAATGGGAGCACAAGGGAAATCAATTCGATGACACGCAAGTGGCACGTGCATAGTAGACTCAAAACAGGCCAGGGCCATATATTGGGTCGACTGGATTGGACCGATGTCGGGCCCAGAAATTAAGTTGGAAATTAAATCACAAATTACGACAGACGATAAATTGGTCTAAATTGACCTGAAAGTTGTGCGAAACAAATGGAGCACAAGGGAACAAGTTCGAGTGGGACACTATATATCAACATGAAGATAATCCCGTCTACTACAAACTTCAAGAAAGAAGTTTCCAGAGACTGGCATCCCTGATGCTCTAGAAATCCAAGTCACGGTAAAGAGCATTTAATGATCAAAATTAATTAAATAAAATAAATTATCGAGATTAAATCATTTAGGAAATTCGAGAATAAATCCCGGAAATTCAGGGGGCTTACACACTTAGAGGATAGAGATGGGATATTGTTATTTTGTATTGTTATTGCTATCTTTTGTTACTGTTAACTATTTGAATTATGTTTGAAACTTTGAACTTCTAGCCTTGTACTATGAATTTGACTATGTTTAGTTTTTATGAGAGGCTTTGAATTTGTGGTATAATTTTTTACTTAAGCATATTTTTAATTCCTTTTTTTTTTTTTACTATGCGTCGACCGCCTAATATTAGAAGGCCACCTAAGCGCTAGGCGGTGGCCACCCACCGCCTAGCGCCTAGCGCCTTTTACAACCTTGGCACCTTGTGATGGCTCATACAATTTCTGAGATGATGTGGGTGCAATCTCTTCTTCATGAAGGAGATTATGATTCATATCCCTATGCAGATGTAACATGACAATCAATTGACAATTTTTATCGCAAGTAACCCAGTGTTTCATGAGCGCACTAAGCATATCAAGGTGGATTGTTATTTGTTCGTGATTTGTTGCTGAAGAAACATATTATCACTCCATATGTTCGGTCTGAGGATCAGTTAGGTGATATTCTCACCAAACCACATGTTTGTGGTATAGTTTCTTATATATATAGAAAGGTGAGCATGTCTAATATCTATGCTCCAGCTTGTAGGAGGGTGTTGGAGTTATTATTGTTATTTATCTTATGTGGATACAATGAAGTAGTTATGGGTGTATCTATCATCATTTATATTATAAAGACACATGAGGTGCAACCTAGAAATTAAGTCCTTGCACTCTTTTTTCTCATTTTCTCTCTTCTCCTCCTCTACTCTTTCTCTCCTCCCCAAACTTTATTGTAACAAAATGGTAGTATCTCGTATCGTATCCAAGGTTTGCAATATCGGAAGCAGTTTCAAACCATTCTTGTGAGTATTGATATCAGTAGTTTCCATGGGTTCGGATCGGAGTTTTGGAGTTATTAGTTTCAGAGAAAAAAAAGTTAATTTAAAAAACTAAAAAATATTTGTTATATTTAGGCATTATCTTATGAATTACTTGTTAGATATTATTGTTCAGTTTACTTTCTCTTAGACAATGTACCGCCTCAATATATAGATTTGAATGGAAATATTACAATGTATGAACATTGTAAATTTATAGTATACAACTTCGCCAAATGGTAATGGTTAATTGTGGCAATGAATTATATCGACAACCTGTAGCATGTCGATCTTCAGATTGATCGAAATATTTTGTCTACATTACTTTTTTTTTCATACTTTTCTCTTTTTCTTTTAGTTTTTTTTCCCTTGCAAAAATGACCTTGAAAGAGAGCCACAATTTCGGTATTAGACGATATTTGTATTGGTGGGGGTATTGGATCGGACATGCCAAAAAAAGATGATACGGCGGTATTGGTCGATACTGCAAACCTTGATCATATTGTAAGATACTAGATGGTACCTTCTATTTGGACACCCCTTGTGAATAGAAAAGCTGGTACTGGAATTTGATTTTGAAATCTTACGCAACTTGAGCGTTTCTTTTACCTACGTATCCATATCTACAACCTATCCATACTCTCTAAATATTTTTTAGTCACAACTTATGAGGGTTAAAAAAATTCATTGCATGTGATTTACATCTTAAGGATCCTGTTCTCCTTCTGTTCATTCTACTGGTCTCAGTATAATTCTTACAATTGTATCTGTACTACCTGGCTAGCTTTGTCCTTGTTTCTTTACTCTTGGCTGTTCTATGGTGTTTGTTGATGATATTATACTAGTCGATGTGACTAGAGATGGATTAGACTCTACAGTATAATTGTGGTGATATTAGAAGGACGAAAGCTGAGTATTGAACTGTAGCTTCAACCAAATGTCAAAAAGAAACAAGTATACATTGATGGGCAAGAGATACTAACGCTAGTTGTGTTGGTATTTATGATAAGCTATTCATCATAATGGAGAGAATAATAAGGATGTTGCTCATGGAAATAAAACATGATAGTTAAATGGAAGAGTGCTTTTGGAGTCCTTTGTGATCGCTAGATTCTGTTGAAGTTGAATATTTTTCTTTTTCTTTCTAAGGGACAACTATAATATTAGCCATGCTTTTATGGTTATGTTGTTACACAACGAAAAAACATGTCAAGAAAATGCGGAGCTGAAATGAGAATGCTAAGATGGATGAGTGACAATACATTGAAAGATAGGATGGATAAGAATTGAGCTTATTTGTGGAAAGTTGGAGGTGACACCAATTGATGACAAGAGGACAGAAAATCGTCTAAGACTCTCAGGTGGTTTGGAAATGTGCAACATAGACCTATAAATACACTAGTTAGGATGAGTGATAAGATATTAGTAGGTCTACATGAACTTGGATTGAGGTGGCTGTAACAAAAGAAATGTTTTTTTGTTAATGCTACAGCGGAAATGACCCTTAACTGAGCTGAATGAGAGAAAATGATTAAAATTGCCGACCACAAAAATTTGTGATAAGGCTTGGCGGTGATGGTTCTCTGGGTTCCTCATTAAGCAGATTTGGATTAGGCATGACAAATCTATGTTTTCTATAAGATATAAATATTGTTTAGGGCTTGGGATGCGACCATTGACCTGCAGGTGTATGGCAACAAATACTATGGTCTGCAAGTGTGTCTAAGGCATATCTTCAGCAGTCTTCTGGATTAATGTAGTTAGTACATGGCTTAGGCTTTCCTTGGACATGCACTATTCAATATAGTGTACTTGACTTATTCTTGGTGACTACTACTATGTTCTGCTTCTGTTTCCCAAGGCACAGCCTGTTTGCGGATATCTTGTTTATCATGTACCTTATCAAAGCTGAAATACATTTAGCTATTTTGGATATAACCGTGGATGATGATATAGACTGCCTGTATGAGGACTTACCGACTGGAGTTCTCAGTTTATCTGACTATAGCAAAGGCGTCAAATATACACCATGATATTTTTTCATAGCAAGTTATAGAGAAATGATTGGATTTATTGCAAGTTGGAAAGCATATTAGATTCTGTTTTCTTATTATGAGAAAACTGGTGATTATGCAAACTTGAAATTCCATGATATACAAGTCTTTGCTCGATTGACATTTGAAATGCTATAAGTATATGGTCTTTAAATTGAAGCCATGGCTTTAATTCATTTGTAACGTTGTATGATGTCATGAAACCTGAGCATTCAAGTCTAGAGATATTCAAAACTTAATTTGTTAATTGGTGAATTTCAAGGCATTGCTTGACCATTTACATTTCAGTTATGTTTAGCCATGGCTTTCTTTATTGCTGGAAACATTATGTAGAAAAGCGAGATTTCTGTGCATAACTGGTGAAATAAGTTTTTTACCATCATGCTTTAGGAAATCATTACATTTGTATTACTTCTGTTCTTTGGTTAAGATCACTGTTCATTGTGTTTCTTGTCATATATGTTCTTCTTTCCCAATTGTAGATGCAATCAAATGTCGAGAGTCTCGAACCCTATATGTTTATGCTTTACCTTTTTTTTTTTTTTTTTATCTTGTCCTCCGTTCTAATTTCTAAAGGATCTTTTCCTTTATCTTTCTCCAATGCAGGTTATGATATTGGCTGTCATACCAAAGTACATGGAATCATCATCAGCTAACTATGCAAAAAATCTTCTTCGCTTCACAGTTCTTCTTCAGTACATCCCAAGGATATTTAGAGTGCTACCATTACTTTCTGGTCAGTCTGCAAGTGGGTTCTTGTTTGAGTCAGCATGGGCAAATTTTGTCATTAATCTTCTCATGTTTGTCTTGGCTGGACATGTTGTGGGATCATGTTGGTACCTGTTTGGGCTGCAGGTACGTGAAGAACTTTCACACTCTACCAATGTGGTCTGATTTTAATATATACTGTTACCGTAGAACTCTTAATTTCATATGCCAGCTTTTCTCTTGCCATTTTTTGTTTGGTCCCACAAGTGTTGTCGAGTCATCTGAGTAAAAGTCCCTGCCACTTGCATCAAAATTCTGTAGTGTTGATAAACAGAGAGCTGGATTCACGCATCGGTGTAATTTTTTTCCTTTTAAAAGTCCGCATGAAATGCACGTAGGAAAGATTTGAACCTAGGTTGCTCTGATACGAAGTTAAAGTCCCTGCCACTTGCACCGAGTTAAGGGTTAATATTGTATTCTAACAATCTGAAAACCAAATGCAAAGGAAAGAAGCCAAAAATTTCTTTAGTTTTCAGTGTTTTCTTTTATTTTACATTATAATTTGCTTATTTTTTATTCTTATTTAATTACAATTTACTTTCTTTGCACGTAACCAGTGTAGTTCCACTTAGCAAACTTACATGTTAGACCCTAATGAACCCTCATGATTCATCATACTCTACACCTCAAAGAGAATGTAGTCATAGTTTTTTTTAATAATGTTTTTGAACTTGCAACCCTGCATCAAGTGGACGAATATCATCTAATAGGCATGGATTTTCAACTTCTTAGATATTCTCAAAACATATTCTTCTTTGTTGAGATTAGCTTTATGAACAAGGACGAAATTAGGTCATACCTCCATAATAATTTGCTCACAATTTATTTTGAGATGATTATGGTAACAAGTGTTCTTATTTTGCCTGGAAGCAGAGGCGGATCCAGGAATTACGTTCATAGGGGGCATGAGAGCATAGTTTGCAGCATCGGCTGATACCGATCCGATACGGCAATACCGATACTGTTTGGTATGTACCGATTCGATACCGACCGTTACCGATACCGACCGATACCGATACTGACCGATAACGACAGTTGGGTTCTCTTTTCTAGTCAATTCGAAAAAAAATTTGAATAAGAAAGACCAAACAATAGGGGTGTAAAAGCATACTATGGTTGTAAATGCATGTAAAGGAAGAAAACTTCTTTTTTCGCTTGTAAACCAATCGGCAAGGGTGACTTATATTTCATTCAATTTCAAAACTACTAAGAAACAACACACGAAATACTTAAAAATTATGACTAAATGTATAAAATATTTTTTCTAAATTTTTTATTAATAATTATTTACTTTCCGATACCAAAAATTCGATACTCCTATCCGAAACCATCAATACTGCCGATACCGATACTCATTGAAAGGGTTTGATACCGATTCCGATACCAATAATGCGAACCTTGCTTGAGAGTAATAGAAGAAATAAAATAAAACCATATTGAGGTTCAAACTAAGAATCTCTTGGATAAAACCTTGCTTGTTTACCAACTGATCTACTAACTAGCTATAATATAAGTAGTGGAATATCAGATTTATCAACAAAAGTTTGGTGAAATCATCAAACAATACTACAACATGTATATATATATATATATATATATATATATATATATATATATATATATATATATATTTGTGAAATCCAGTGGGGGCTTGAACCCCCACAGCTCTGAATGTGGACACCCCCCCCCCCCCCCCCCCCCCCCCCCCCCTCCCCCCCCCTCTTGCCTGGAAGGAGGTAGTCTTGAAGTGCATTTGAATAGTTGACATTTGAGTTATAGAAATATTGAGCCTGCGTGATGCAATACTTGGCAGCTATGTTACACTCGACACAAGGAGATATGAATATGGCGACATGGATATGACACCATTTTGGCATGTCTTAGTATATTTTCAGTATAAGTGGCCACACAGACCCGGTCAGAACATTGATTTTGGAACGTCTATTAATCATATGTGAAATGTGTGGACTGTCATTCATAAGGTGGTCCACCATGTAATTAGACAATTTGGAACAATCATCTTCAGTTAGCCTAGGGAACAAAACTGACACTAACTGGGAGGGGGATGCAAGTCAGGTGTCTGTTCGTGCGGTGTGCAGTGAGCACAGTGTTGTGTCTCTGGAGTGGGATAGGGTGGACAATTGGGAAGTTGAACATGTGAATGTTCGTGGTGGTTGAGGGTGCGGTTATGGGCTGCCAGGGTTTTAGGATGTGGGGCGGGGGTGATGGTTGTTGCTCTTATCTGAGAGAGTATGCACATAATTTGGCATACTTTAATCATGATTATAATTTTTCAATGAAGTATGAATATGCATCCAACTTCACTTCGATATCTTTTCTTCTACTCCAGAGAGTAAACCAGTGCCTGCGTGATGCTTGTACTCGCTCTGGAATTCAGTCTTGCCAACGATTCATAGATTGTGGACGTGGACATATTATTCATAGTTTTTCTCTACAACCAGCTTGGAAACAATGGCAGGATGATTCTGGTTCTAGTGCTTGCTTTGCCAGTGATGGGGATTTCCAGTATGGAATTTATCAACAAGTTGTCAACTTGACTGCAGAAAGTAATCTTGTCAGAAGATATATATATTCTTTGTTTTGGGGTTTCCAGGTACTATCCATTTTCTTTTCTTTGAAGTTATTAAAGTTTATCCATTTTTGTTTACTTCCTTCAACTTGATAATGAATTTTACGGTTCTCTTGGACGTGAAACTGATGTGCATGTCCCATGTAACTAGGGAATCATAGTATTATCAGTCACCATGTTAAGAATTCTGCTCATGTTCCAACAATTGGGTTTTCATCCTTTATGGTTACAAAGCACATAGATATTTTCCTGTTCCAAGGGCAGTATACTTCCTTTTTTTGTAATTAATTTCAGAACTTTGTGGGTTCTACACAAGATGAATGATGTAAATCCTTTTGTATCTCTTGCTTTATACATCACTCATGATGTACTGAACCGTAGAGAAGCATGTGATTCTCAATAGCATCTCTTATCATCTTGGCTCGTGCCTGGACTTATCTTACTCCATGCATGATCTTAAGCTACGTCCATAGGAAGCAAACCTGAACAAAATCATCCTGCAGGAAATTTGCAGCATTTTCAGTTTAGTTACAGTTTGCAACAGCGAAGTTGCCAACAATGGAAGAAAGCCTTTTATAGCTGCCCATATTTCATGCAGCTTTCCACACTGAAATAAATTTTACCACTTGGAGGCTTTTGTTGTGCGTGGGATGCATAATTTATGACCTATTAGGTGCTTCCTTTGGGCATCGTTATCTGTAATTATTTATGGACCTGGAGCGTGTAAAGCATAGTATTGAATAGGCTGCATATTACTGCATTATTCGTTCTTTTGATTCTATTTAGAAACTTATGTTTGTCAACTGGATGTCTAGCTAAGTTTTACCATATCTTAAGATACATATTGTGTATCCTTAGATAATGACAACATCAGTGTCTACTATACTTATCCTTATATTTTACATTGTATCTGGTATTTGATTGTTTAGCCCTCAAGAAATACGTCTCATTTTTTGTTTTGTCTCGTAATTGGACTACTCCACTTATAATTGTGCTAACACTTTTGTTGCTTGTGTCATAGCAAATCAGTACATTAGCTGGCAACCTAACTCCAAGCTACTTTGAGTGGGAAGTTCTATTCACTATGTCTATTATTGGGTTGGGGCTGTTACTTTTTGCCTTGCTCATAGGAAACATGCAGAATTTTCTCCTAGCTCTTGGAAGGAGGTACACAACGTACATAGTTTATTATTTTTAATCTAAAATACTCTTTTCACGATATTTATCTTTAAAGCTACTAATTTACATTGATTGGAGTCTAAGACATTTGCTCAACTGCAAATTGTTTGACATGGTTTCCTTTAGATTGTCTGTAGTAACACTAGAGTTTACATTTCATAGACAGATTATGTATTCTTCAACATCTTAATACTGGCTTCGTCGTAATATAATACTTGTGTGTGCCAACGATTGGTTTGTGGCCTCTAATAACAGAAACTTGAAGTGCTGAATAAAATATATCAAGTTTTGAATATAATATTATATGTGATAAATTTTTCAATCAAGAGCTATATTAAAGTGGATCATATTGTATGTAATGAATAACTTAACAAAAAGTTTTTGAAACAGAGGCTGGTTGAATCAGATTCTCTTTTCCTACAAAGATCATCAGATCCATGATCTGAAAGATCTGCAGTCTTGATAGGGTCTAATGACCATGCCTGCCAAATACTCTGATGCATTTGCTGTATTCTCATATAAAATCAGCGAGGACTGCTAGTTGTGGAACTGACTTTGAAGCATATGCTGTATCTTCTTTGTGAACATATATAGCTGCAGAATATCATCACATATCTGATATCTATTAATTTGTGAATAACTTCACATAGGACTTCAGATCACATTTATGCCATGTCTGTCTACAAGGCACTTGCATATAGTTGCAATGAAGAAAATTGTTGTTGGAACTGTGAAAATCGCAAATATATAAATGATTTAAGCCTGGAGTGACCAAGGAATTCCTATAAAATACTATGAAATTGGATAAACCTTATTTGATTTATATCTATTGTTGGTATTTAATGTTATTGTTGCTCATATCTGTTGGGAGTAACACTGTTGGGCCTTTTGTTTTGCTGTTTACCATATCCATTGGGGGTAGGTGAACATTTAAAAGGAGTTTTTATCTATCCCTACAAATATGACCCTTAGTATATTTAATCACCCTTAAAATGGAATGTATTTCGGTTGTAAAACTGCCTTTAACCACAAAACGCAAAGTAACAAACTACCGCAAACTGCAAAGTAACAAACCGAACTGCACCAGATTATTCAAAAACCGAATTGAAATTAGGAAATTCTTTCCTTTCGATCAATTCGATTTGGGCTGGGCTAAAATATTAGTTGGTCGGGCCAGTGTATTTGGTGTCTAAACTTTACTAAAAAATAGTTTTAAGAGGAGAAATTTTATAATAGGCCTTCATATTGGGTCAGGATGAATAAAATTGCTTACTAACTTGTATTTTGAACACTTACATTGTTGAAACTATAAATTACACAACTGACTACATAGCTAATGAAACTGGAAGTATAAATGGAAAGTGGTGGGAATGTTGTAATTAGATTTGGTTTATTTGGTTTGATTTTGTTGTTCCAAAATCGAACTTTCAAGTCGTAGTTCTAAAAGTTCAAAACTGGAAACCAAGTTTCTTCTAAATACCTGACCTGAATAAGCTAATTTGATTTGGTTTGATTTTTCCAATTGAACTGCATAGCATACCCCTAACACCTCAAAATTTTAAATTTTATATCATAACTTAGCCTCTCCATCTTTAGCTCTCTTTTGTGTTCAGGCTAATAAGAGTAGAACAATTTGGAACTATGTGATGTTTTACAAAAATACTTTTTTTTTACTATAGTTGGGATTTGTCTATAATCATCAAAGACTTCTTGAATGCCTTTAGCTTGTTACAGTAGTTATGCTATGATGGTGGTTTATCAAATACTTTTTATCTCCATTTTTTTCATCATCGTCTCACTCTCTGCTTGGTGGTTTATGCTTCCTCTTCATTGTGCAAGTAAACTAATTCAAACTTGCTGGTTAATGGTTGATGCTTCTTCTCCATTATGCATATAAAGTAATACACTGGTTTGGAGAATAAAATACTAGTTAAAGGACATGCTAGAACTAGCGGTAGGCCTACAAATTGATTGAGGCTGTAAAGAATGATATTTTTTGCTAAGACACAGCCCTTACAGAATTTGACTAAATAGCTGAACCCAAAAATTCGGAAGAAAAGGCTATGTCATTTTAGAATATTATTGAATTTGACTGTACATATATTGTTATGATGTTTGAAAGATGTTCATTTTGCAAATGCTGCTGAGGGAATGGCCCTTGACAGAGCTGAATGGAAGAAAAGGATTCAAATAGCCAACACAAAAATTTGGAATAAATGCTTTGTTTTGTCGTAGAATAGTAGAATGTCTTGAGTGTGCATATAATGTTATAAAAATGGATTATGCACAAACCATATTTTTTATGGCGGTCGATAGTATGAAAGGCCCATGTATAAGAGTGTATTTGGAGCAATAGATTTTCGTAAATTCACTCGTGGTTGCACTAATCAGCAGGAAAGAATCAAAAGTTTTACGTGTATGGAATCAGTTAGGTTGAGTCTAAAATACACAAGAGCATACAAGTATCTTCATGCTAAGCACAAAGTACATATAAGTTCATATCAAGGCACATTTATTGCATCATGATTCATGATAAGAATGAGAGAGATAAGTTTAGCATATTCTTTAGTTGCCAATTTTAAGGAGAAGAGAAACCCCACATCCTTTTGACTCCAACTGTTTATGCCTTAATATTATCTCTCATATTATGTACACGTTTAAAGATGCTATGTAGATCAAGAGAAACTATAGTTTTAAAGATAAAAGAAGTTGTGTTTGAGGTAGTCTGAAGGGGTAAGTACAATAGAGGAGGGAAAGTGAATGAGATAGTAGTAACTAGTAAGCACTAGAACGCTAGAGAGCCTGAATGAAACTATCATGTGGCCCTTATTCTCTAATAAAGTGGCAGTGACTACTAACTTGGATTTGTATGATTATTTCCTCTAATTGCTTGCTTGGATTATTTATGGTACATTCTTAACATGCCTAACCTGATTTTGCATACTTGAATATTCAATAAACAGCCTGAAGGATTGACCAGATTAGATATAAATGAAGTACTGGCAACAAACAGCTCCAAAACATCCACGATATGCTGTATTTTGTGCAACCTAGCAGTGAAGTTATGCTGTATTTCCTGCAACCTAGCAATTTGAGTTCACGCTAGATGAGAAACTTTATACAATTATAAACTCTACAACAACAAAGCCGATATCCAAATTTTTTGGGTTCGGCTGTTTGAATCATATTCTTCCATTCCATTTGGCTCTCTTAAGGGCCATGTCCTTCTCTAACGCCTTACAGAAACCATATCCTTCTTTAACACTTCAAACCATGTTAGTCTAGACATACCTCTAGTCCTAGCGGCTCCATTAACTTCTATATTATCGCTCCTCTTTATGGAGCATCTATTGGTGTGCATTGCACATGTCCGCCCTAAGACGATTTTATCTTATCTTGTCCTCAATTAGTGCCACTTATAACATCCCACGGATACACTCATTTCTTATCCTATCCTTTAATGTATTGCCAATCATACAATTATATGCTCTATGAGTGCCAAATTTACATATCTAAGAGTATATTATTTTTCCCCACTTCCGGAGTTCTACTGCTATTTGTTCTTAAACAACGAATAAGTGATCAACTGATGTCCTGTATACGACTTTTCTAGTCCAGTTAGTCTGCAAGCATATGGACTGTAGTCTGCTAATTTGTCTGGGTTAAGTTTATGATGAATTATCAACATCTTTGTGATTTACACAGAATTTAACCATATGTAAATTCTCTAATCCATCAGATCATGGCATGTCGCTGCATGTTCATGAAAGATAATGTGTAATGGTCCTATATGTGAGTAATATTTAAAAGTATACTCATCCTAGTTTAGATATAACCAAAGATGAGATTTTAGTGTTGGGCACTACACTTCCATTCTACTTATCAGCTATCTGTAGTTGATTCTATTGTTTGTTATTTAAGGCGTTTGGAAATGCAACTCAGACGTCGCGATGTTGAACAATGGATGAGCCATCGCCGTTTACCAGAGGAACTAAGGAGGTTTGTAATATTTTAACTCTTTTATCATGAACATTAGTAGTTTGTTCTTTGTTCTTCGTCTTTATTAAACTTTTCTACATCTTTGTAAATATGTTTAGTATTTATGAGTGTTTGACTAAAGATGTGGAATATTGTCAGCTTTAATTAATATTTTTCCAATTCAACCCCCAGTTAAAGTAATCTCTACAATATTTCTGTTTTTATTCATATGGAATGTTCTTATTCATAAAGATGGGCTCAAGCGTAGAAAATAATGAAAACTTTGGCTGATGTAAATTAACAAAGAAAGAAGCTATTAACTACTAAAGCTAAATTTAAGATTTATGATTATGTGTATAAAATTTTAGAAACTAAAAAGAAAATATCAAATATATCAGGAATGGAGATAAGAAGTAGAGAACTAAAAGATGAGAGTTGAAATAGAGGAGTGATTCTTGGTGATTGAAAGATACCTCTAAGGTTGGAAAATTTTATGAGAGGGCAATAAATGAAGTGAAATAACAACTATTGCAGTTGAATAATCATGGTAGAAGGACCTATGCATAAAATTAATCTAGAATTTAATTAGAGAAGTTAGATATATCTCTATGCACTTAATGGTCGAACAGCTAAAGTAAGTTACCTCTGAGTTGTCGTACACGAAGCTTCACCAAACTTGTGTACTCTTCTCCTCGAGTTTCTCCAATAAGTTGAAGAGAACCAATGGTCTTCTAATGATAATTGGTAGTTTCTTGCTGTTGTACTTATGAGATTGCATGTTCAGCCCTCTAGCATATGAGCCTTTATATAATACTCATAGGATGTAGCTTTACCTTAAGGCCACATTTGGTTCACGGAATCATGGCCTTGGGCAAGGAAATTAGGGGGGAAATGGTTCCTCCCATCCAACCAAGGATTTACTTTCCTACTCTAAGGATTCAGTTTCCCTTCCAGTTTCTTTGGATTTTCCAAACACTGGAAAGGAAAATCGGTAGGAATTATAATTTCCCAAAGGAAAGGAAAGAGCAAGGATTGATTTCCTTTCCTTTCCTTTCCGCGAACCAAATGAGGCCTAAAGCCCAAGTAATCCTAGACCTAGTAAAATAGTCTTATAAAATGAGTTAGATTGCCTTGTATGTCAATCCAATGGTCAAAATACTTTGACCATGCTTACTTTAATTCCATTAATTAATTATGATGTCATAATTATGCTAGTCACATGACATGATTAATTTAATTGGCACAAATTAATTTGCGAAAAACCTTTTTTCAAATAGATCCCTAGTATGCTCAAATTTGCAGTAAACCTTTTTCTTTCTTTCTGTAAGACTTGTCAGGTCCAAAATAACTAGGCAACGAAACGAAAATTGAACTGTTCAATTTCACCTTTATAAAAACTCTGTTAGTACTCGTACTAACTTATTTCAAGGTCATTCCGTAAGTTGTGACCGACACCTAGCAACACATCACAAATACCCTAACTTGGATAAACAATATCCACAAACCTGATCATACAAGTACCAATGTAACTTGTTATCTTGTCATATCTAATATCTCAATCGTTTTCCGCATTGAGTATAGTATAGCAAGTCAAATTAATGGAAACTATCTTCACTCTCATTTACTTAAGTCTCTCTAAAGAACTTTGTGAAGAACCCCATCTCTCTCCAACAAAAAAAGTGCCCAGTTTACACTCATGAAAATAGAAATATCATTTTCTCATCTTCGTTTGCCTCAGCAAGGGACATTTGAAGTTAAATGAATCTTGGTGAAACTCACATATTCTCTCCTCTTTTTACTTGGGTAGCGACAAGTCCTTTGTAAGTCACTCACTTATCTCCTTACACAAACCAATATACTCAATGGCTAGCTTTGATATAATCATTTAAGACGACATACAATAACAATGTCAAAGCATATTAATCTATATACAAGATTACCATAGTGCCTCAAGTCTAATGAAGTTAGATCAACTTGCACTTTTGATGTAAATAATATGCACAAATCTAGGTACTAATCTAACCGAAATGTCCCAGTTCAGTGGGTCATTTCTCCGACTAGGAACCTTTTTAGTGATTTGATTAAAATTAGTGAACTAAATTATATGGTATAATCAACATAATACTTAAATCACTAAAGTCAAACACATGGACACTATATCATAAAGAACATTAGAAAGATGAACAATTGTGATAAGTAAACTTTATTATTTCAATCGACATTCAAGTTCAATCGTATATTTTACATAAGATAACATTTGACATAAAAATCAATTCATAAATAAGGTTGGCTTAAGGGTATAAATGTTAATAATAAGACCCACCATGCTTTATGGATCAGATTATGGGCATTAAGAAAAAATACTGTAGCAAATGTTGAGAGTAAATAAGGGACTTTAGTCCCACATCGGTTAGATGTAATATGAAGAGGGGTTGGACCCTCTATAAGTAGTAGGCAGTAGCCCTCAATAATATTATCTGAGAAATTAGACTCATTTCTACATGGTATCAGAGCCATAACTCTCTCTCTCTCTCTCCAAAAAAAAAAATTTTTTTTAGCCGAATCCCACCCCCCCCCCCCGGAGCAGCGCCCCCCCGACCCCCCCCCCCCCCCGAGCAGCGCCCCCCCCCCCCCCCCCCGACCCCCCCTCCCGGAACAGTACCCCCCCCCTCCCCGACCCTCCCCCCCGGAGCAGCGCCCCCCCCGACCCCCCCTCCCCCCGCGGAGCAGCGCCCCCCCCCCCCCGGAGCAGTACCCCCCCCCCCCCCCGACCCCCCCCCGGAGCAGCAGCGCCCCCCCTCCCCCCCCCCCCCCCCCCCCCGACCAGCACCCTTCCCCCCCCTCCCCTCCTCCTAACCCTAGCCTCTCTTGCAATGGAAACCCTAACCCTAGCTCTAGCAGCCCCATCCAAACCCTAACCCTAGCCGTCAAAAAAAAAGAAAGAAAAAAAAAAAGAAAGAAAGAAAAAAAAACAGATTTCCTTCTCTTTAGAAGATCTCTGTAGTTGCCTCGAGAATCAGTACATTCTTTTTAGAAGCTCTACTACGAATACGAAATCTCTTTAGATTTTCGTATCTCAGAAACGTTGTCTTTACAATCGTTTCTGCACGGCTGGTATATCTCTGGTTTGTCTCATGCAAGGAGGCACAACTACGTTGGTTATCCTTGAGCCGTCCGAACGCGTTATCATGACGCGGTTCTAGTTGGTCGTATAAACTACGACATATCAGTGAGGGATCTCGTTTTGTTGTTTCCCTCCGATAGCTGACTAAGACGAAGACGACTCACAAGAAGCCGACTCAGGAAACAACAACACCTCACTGATTACAGTTGAAGAAGTCATGGATTCCATCTATGGAAAGTTGACAGCAGAAGAAATGAAGGCCCTGGTCGAGGATCTCCTGACCAAGAGATTACCGGAGGCAACCCCACGCATAACCCATACTGTTGTGGATCCGTCACCGTACAAAATGGAGAAGTTGGACAAGCTGGAGACGAAGTTGGAAGGCACGACCAACTACTTGAAATGGTCGCGGCAAGCGATGCGGACGCTGAAGGGACGTGGCTTGGTTGGTTATGTAGATGGCCACACCAAGGCCCCTGTCGATCACTCCTCGAAGGAGTTTGCTGTATGGGACATTGTCAACAATGTCGTGGCTGGTTGGTTGACAGCCTCTTTGACCGACCAAGTGTCGGGTAACGTTGAAGCAATGGAGGGAGCTGCTTATATCTGGAGAACATTGAAAGACATGTACTCCGGTTCGGGTAACCCCATGCGAGTCTTCCAACTGCAGGATGAGCTCGATCGGGTAATCCAAGACGATCGGACCATCTCTGAGTACGCTGCCTTGTTGACGAAGTACTGGTCTGATCTTGACCATTATGATCCTCTTGGCATGGAGGATGCTCAGGTTGAACCGGCTTTTGCAAAACATTTCCAAAAATTTCTGGATTATATCTCGCGGCAACGGATGATGAAGTTTTTGAAGGGGCTCAACCCTGCATTTGAGCAACGGAGGAATGTACTTCTCGCACAACCGCAGCTGCCGATATTAGAAGACGCCATAGCTGCCATGGCACAAGAAGAAGCACGGTTGAAGCTGATGCCTACCAAGGGTATCTCCCAGGGGGAGCAGGCCGGAGTTGACACATCTGCTCTTGCCATTTTCACACAGCCTCCTTCTACGGGAGGCGTTTGCCACAACTGTGGTGACACAGGACATTACATCCGCTTTTGCCCAAAATCGACACGGACTCCCTCGAATGGTCGGGGCCGTGGTCGCGGTGGACGACGAGGTGGTCGAGGCAGCTACAGTGGTGGAAGGGGCACTTACTCTGGAGGCAACAAGGCGCATCTGGCGGATGAAGGTGGGGACAATCAGCTGGCGGACATCACTCCATTTGAGAGAGAAGTTCTCGAGAAGATGCGCGGCTCAAAGCTTGGTTCTGGTGAACGACAAGTCATTCCTGGGGCGCCGTCCACTACAGGAGATTACTGCACTTACTTCTCCCAAACCAGTGCCGGTATACCTCCGCGTGCTCTTGCATCTGTCTCTCAGCCAGCTTGTATTATGGACTCTGGGACATCTTGCCATGTCACGGGGTCCCGAGATGAGTTCCGGGAATACTCTACTCTAACGCCGCCAGAAAGCATTCAGACTGCTGATGGTACCTCCAGGCCTGTTACGGGTAAAGGCACTGTTGATTGCACTCCTTCCATCACTCTATCTAATGTCTTACATGCTCCTTCCTTTCCTGTCAATCTTATATCCATTAGCGCCATTATCCTTGATCTAAACTGTATTGTTTCCTTTGATATTCCTAAGGTAACTTTTCAGGAGAAGGGAACGGGGAGACGACTAGGCACTGGCACATGGCATAAGGGTCTATGGTACTTGGACAGGAACGGTCTGGATAGAGCACTGGCATCTTTGGTTGCAGACGCACAACCGGAAGTCCGAAGTCGAAGTGTCGAAGCCGAGCTGCTCCTCCACCATCAGCGTGTAGGACATTCTTCTTTTCCCGTTATTAGTCGTCTGTATCCGTCCTTATATTAAAAAGCAAATAAAGAGTTGTTAGTTTGTGATGTTTGTGAGTTGGGAAAACATACCAGAAGCTCCTATGTGAGTTCTGGGCATCGATGTTCTGCTGCTTTTGATATGATTCATTCCGATGTATGGGGCCCTTGTCCTACAAACGGTGTTAACGGTTATAGATGGTTTGTTACTTTTATTGACTGCTCTACCCGCGTAACGTGGGTCTACCTGCTGAAGAATAAAAGTGATGTTTTTGAGGCATTTCAAAGCCTCCATCAACGGATAAAGACACAGTATAATGCTCGTATTAAGTGTTTCCGGTCGGATAATGGGACGGAATATACCCATAAGAGGTTTGCTGCGTATTTATCCTCTCATGGTATACTGCATCAAACCTCTTGTGCATATACACCGGCTCAAAATGGTGTTGCCGAACGAAAGAATAGGCACCTGCTGGAGGTAGCTCGGACAATGATGCTGGCTATGAATGTCCCTAAATTTTTGTGGGGGCAGGCTGTCTTGACAGCCTCTTATCTCATCAACAGGATGCCCTCTCAATTACTGAACTGGAAGACGCCTTTGGAAATGCTCACAGGGACAACTGCGTACACCGTTCCTCCGAAAGTATTTGGTTGCGTATGCTTCGTCCACGATAACAGGCCTGGCGTTGGTAAGCTGGATCCTCGAGCAGTTAAGTGTGTCTTTGTTGGGTACACCGGGACACAGAAGGGTTACGTATGCTGGAGCCCGGTTGAACGGAAGCTGTTTGTAAGCATGGACGTTACATTTAGAGAGCTGGAACCTTATTATGGTTCGGACGAAGGTTCTGCGTTTGGGAACACGCCTCACACTGCGGGTGTTGGACGTGAGAGGGAGGTAGTACGCCCAAACGTAGTTGTCGGATCGGTACCTTGTCCTGTCGTGACACACTGGAAGAAAGGGGGAGAAAGCATCAATGATACTGATACGGAGGATGACGAAGACAATACGTACATTACGCAGGGGGAGAAGCAGACAAGGGAAAAGGAGCTCCAAGTTTACAGAAGAAGACAGCAGAGGTCCAGTACTGTGCCGTACCCTGTGCCTATAGTGCCAAGTCCCTCGTCTACTCCTGCCCCGACTCCTGAAGATGTTACTCCCGCACCGGATCGCTCGGATTCGGAAGCGGATCTCTCCGATTCGGATGGTATGCTTTCCCCACCACCCATTGCTCCCTTAAGGAGGTCTTCTCGCATTAATGCGGGAAAGGCTCCTATTCGTTATAAAGATTATGAACATGATATCGCCAACTACCTATCTTATTCTAATATTTCTCCGACTTATCAAACATTTCTCACTTCGTTAGACTCCACTTCTTTACCTAAGAATTGGCAGGAAGCAAAGAAGGACCCAAGATGGAAAGCCGCAATGATGGAAGAACTTGGGGCACTAGAGAAAAATAAGACATGGGAGCTGGTGCCATTACCTGAAGGGAAGAAAGCTGTGGGATGCAAATGGGTTTACACAGTGAAGGAGACACCAGAAGGAAAAGTTGAACGATACAAGGCGAGACTGGTTGCAAAAGGCTATACCCAGATATATGGTATCGACTATGATGAGACTTTTGTCCCAGTAGCGAAGATGAGTACCGTAAGAACGCTGGTCTCCATTACAGCAAACTATGGGTGGAAGCTACACCAGTTAGACGTAAAGAACGCATTTCTTCATGGAGACCTACAAGAAGAAGTATACATGGAGACTCTTCCGGGGTGCTACTCTGTATCAGATTCAGGTGAAGGAACGTCACATGGAAAAGTGTGCAAACTGAAGAAGTCGCTGTACGGGCTGAAGCAATCTCCTCGAGCCTGGTTTGACAGATTCAGAAGGGCTGTCACTGGCATGGGGTACCATCAGACAAATGCAGATCATACTGTCTTCCTCCAGCATGCAAGGGGCCACATTACTATACTTGCTGTATATGTAGATGATATAGTGATCACAGGTGACGATGTAGTTGAGATCACTAAGCTGAAGACGAAACTCGCCAAAAAGTTTGAGGTGAAGGACCTGGGAGAGATGAGATACTTTTTGGGTATCGAGGTGTGTGATGGTGAACAAGGAATTGTTCTCTCACAAAGGAAATATGCACTAGATATGCTGAAAGAGACAGGAATGCTGGGATGCCGAGCAGCAGTCACTCCAATTGACCAGAAGTGCAAGATGGGAGCAGAAGCAGGAAAGCCTGTTGATCGCGAAAGGTATCAAAGGCTAGTAGGCAGACTGATTTATCTAGGGCATACTCGCCCTGATATCTCATTTGCAGTAAGTGTTGTAAGCCGCTATATGCATGATCCAAGAACGGGTCATATGGATGCAGTATTTCAGATTCTAAGATATCTGAAAGGGACGCCGGAAAAAGGACTGTGGTTCAAGAAGAATGGATGCACAGATGTTGAGGGATACTGCGATGCAGACTGGGCAAGCTGCATAGACGACAGAAGGTCTACCACAGGGTACTGTGTTTTTGTAGGAGGAAACCTGGTTTCATGGAGAAGCAAGAAACAGTCAGTGGTAGCACGGTCGACAGCTGAAGCAGAATACAGAGCAATGGCTCTAGGAGTATCAGAATTGCTATGGGTAAAGGCGCTGCTGACAGAGTTGAAGCTAGACAAGGGGACACCATTGCACCTTCTGAGCGATAGTCAAGCTGCGATAAGTATAGCGAACAATCCGGTTCAGCACGACAGAACGAAGCACATCGAGATCGATCGATTCTTCATCAAGGAAAAGCTGGAACAAGGGATACTGAAGATTGACTATGTTCGCTCAGAAGAACAAGTGGCAGACTGTCTGACTAAGGGTCTTAGTTCATTGAGTCTGTCAAAGCTATGTAACAAGATGGGGATGATTAATATCTATCGCCCATCTTGAGGGGGAGTGTTGAGAGTAAATAAGGGACTTTAGTCCCACATCGGTTAGATGTAATATGAAGAGGGGTTGGACCCTCTATAAGTAGTAGGCAGTAGCCCTCAATAATATTATCTGAGAAATTAGACTCATTTCTACAGCAAAAATGAGCCAAGATGGATGAGTGATTATACATTAAAAGATGGATAACAAATGGGTATATTCCTGGAAAGTTATAGGTGTCATCAATTAAGGAAAAGATAAGAGAAAGTTGTCTTAGGAGGTGTCATCAATTAAGGCCAAGATAAGAGAAAGTTGTCTTAGGTGGTTTGGACATGTGCATGGTAGATCATTAGATGCTCTGATAAGGAAGAGCGATAAGATAGTAGTTAAAAGAGCCACTATGACTAGAGGTAGGTCGAAAGAAACATGGGGATATATGGTTTTTGTTAGTGTTACGAAGGACATGGCCTTTAGCAAAATTTAATGGAAGAAAAATGATTCAAACAAACGATCCCAAAAGTTTGGGATAAAGACTTTTTTGTTGTATATATGTAAAAAAAGTAAAGGTATACAAAATTGTATTAACTATGGAGAAATCAAATTTATAGGTTGTACTATGAAAACCTACCAGAGAGTAATTAGACAAAGATTATTTAAAGAAAAAATTAGAACTTTAAGAGGCTCAATTTTCTTCTATGTCAGAAAGATTTAGTATAGAAGTCATTTAAAGAAGAAGTTGTGGTGGTTTTTGAGGGAAAAAAAGTTTGTAGTAGCTATATTGTGATAATAAAACTATGTATAACAAAGTAAGTAAAGGGGCAAGGTGCACCGTGGTGCAAAGTGTGTAAAAGACCGAGATGTGAGCCTCATGAAGGCGAGACACATTTATTAAATTTTTATAAATAATATTTATAAATCATATATGACTATATGGAACATATATTGAAAGTGGGCATATGAGTGATTATAGGGCACACGTCTTTTTTTCTTTTCTTTTGATCCATCGAGCAACTAACAAGCTGAGAAGCACGGACACTCCAAAATTCATGTCGTGTTCTGTCAGACATGTATGACACTCAAGGTTACTTGAAAATACACTAGAACATACCAAATAGGTGTCATATCTATGTTGTCATGTCTTAGACGTGTAGTTTCAAATCCATGTCCGTGCAACATAGCTGAGCAAGGAAGCTGAAGCTTATGAGAGTTTAAGGTCTTCTTTCCTTTTAATCTTAAGAAACTTTTCAGTTTCCAAGAGTATTAACGGTTAGATCCCATGATGGTCCCTACTTGAGGTTAAAAAAAAATTTGTTTGTAAAAATATATATACAGGGGAACATAAAGCCTGATATGCATAAGGCGCGCCTCAACTGGGCACGAGCCTTGTTGAGGCGCGTACCTCACAGAGGGCACCTGGCCTCACATATTCGGAGGCGCGAACGTTGGAGTCTCTTGCGTTTCGCGCCTGGGATGCGCCTGAGCGAGGCTCACACCTTAGAAATGTGCCTTGCCTCCCATATTATGAGGTGCATGTTTGGAGCCTCGTGCACCTCGCACCTCAGGTGTGCCTTTGATAATTTTGATGTATAATGGAGTTACTACTATCGTATAGACAATTGGTAGTAATACTACATAATTTTTTATGGTCAGTGTCTTAAAAAGAGCGTGTATTTTGTATGAATTCATTTCATAGACCTCTTCTGGAGTACTTTGTGATCTCAAGATACCTTGAAGTTGAAAGAAAGATTCTACAAAACTCATGTAAGACCAACCATGTTTATAGATCAAAATGTCGAGCACTTAGGAAACATGTCCAGAAAGTTATTGTAGCTGAAATTACAATACTAAGATAGATGAGTGTCAATACATTAAATGATATGATAACAAATGTGTATATCCATGGGAAGTTAGAAATGACGTCAATTGAGAACAAGATGAGGGAAAATCGACTTAGGTAGTTTGGACATGTGTAACGTAAGTCAATAGATGCTTCTATAAGGAGCGGTGATTTAGTAGTTAATGGAGTCTCTAGGACTAGAGGTAGGTCTAATAGATGCTTCTATAAGGTGCGATGATTTAGTAGTTAATGGAGTCTCTAGGACTAGAGGTAGGTCTAATAGATGCTTCTATCAGCGATAATTTAGTAGTTAATAGAGTCTCTAGGACTAGACGTAGGTCTATGCTAACATGATTTGAAGTGTTTATGAATCTTGTTAGTCTTATAGAGGACATGACCTTTAATAGAGCCGAATAGAAGAAAATGATTCAAACAATCGACCCCAGAAATTTGGATAAAGGCTTCGATGTTGTTGCATTGTCTTACAACGAGCATCAATGCAAGTTCTTATCTCATTGTGCTAGTTATGGATAAAATTACTAGGCATATTCAGGATCATGTTTCATGGTGTACGATGTTTGTTTATTATATTTTGTTAGTTGATGAAAATGGAGACATGTTGGCTTCTAAAATAGAATTGTGGAGATAAACTTTGAAATTGAAGGGTTTTAAATTAGTATAACAAAAACAAACTATATTAAATGTAACTTAAATCAAAAGTAAAGAAAAAATGAATGGAAGTCCTAATTGATGGATAATAGGTATGCATGAGTGATATTCTTAAGTATTTGGTATTATGCATTAATCATGATGGAGAGATTGAGAAAGATGTTGTTTATACTTTATTGAATGTAAACATGAGAGTTGAAATGGAGTACTTTGTGATTGCAAAATAGCCTTGAAGTTGAAATAAAAATAAAACAACTATAAAACAAGTCAATATTCAGGGATCAGAATATCGGACAATTAAGAATATGCCTAGAAATATGAGTGACGGTGAAACGAGAATGTTATGATTGATCGGTGGCAATATGTTGAAAGATAGGAAAAATGAATCTTTCTAGGAAGTTAGAGGTGGCTATAACTGATGATTATAGAGAGAAAATCATGTATTAGGTGGTTTAGAGTCTTTAGACATGTGCAAAATAGATCAATTTAGATGCACCGGTAGGATGTGCGATAAGATTATTAGTTAAACGAGTTGCTAGATCTAGGAGCAGGCCAAAACGTAATTGGATTGAGACTGTAAAGAATGATATATTTTTTTATTAATGTTACAAAGGATGGCCTTTAATAAGGATGGGTGGAAGAAAAGGATTCGAATAGCCACCCCAAAATTTGGGATAAAGGCCTTATTCTTGTCTTTTCTTTTGAGTTGCTATATAGTTTGAGAGAAATTTTGAGAACTCATTCGAACTTGGGGGGTAAACGCATATTAGATTTTCCTCTAGCTGAAGATTCAATTGTAGTTTACGAGAGTTCCCTCTACACTATTTAGTTTTAATATAGATTTTGGGTCCTAAAAACTGCGTTGGTTGCCTAAAATCGATGGAAAACTTGCAGGGTTCACAGGTGCCTCCTTATCTAGGATGGTAGATCACCATGGCTAAAAGTTTGTTATCAGCCATCCCTCTTACCGTGTCAGTAATCTTGACGCCAGCTTGTTTTTTGGAGTTATATTACTCCTTTTATTTGATACTCTAGCCCTGCAATAGTCCATGTCTTTGAATATAACATCTAGACAGGGCTCTCGTTTACCTCATCCAATTTTCTTGATCAAAAAGTTTGCAAAAGTTATAATAAAAGAGCAGAAATGGTTTTATAATAAGCTATAATCTGAGCACAAAACAGTTCTTTTTTCCTTTTATGAAGGACTCCATGTCCATAGCAACTCTGAATGTAATAGTGATGATACATGTGTACTACTGTATGTCAATGATGCACCCAAACCATATTGGTCCTAGACTCCTAGGTACTCTAGGTACCAAAAACACAAGATATATGCAGTATTTATGTCCTTCTCATGTGTGACTATTGGCAGTTTTACATCTCCGATTATTCCATTTCCAAACATCCAAAATGTTAAGGAATTTCAATTTTTAAAAAATGTAAGAAAGGGAGGTTGTACTTGTCACGTCCCGGTCCCGTAGGACCGATCGTCCTCGCTAAGGCGTGATGCTGCACGAGCCTAGGTTGTGCTCGTGCAAGGCAGGTTCCATAACGGCCGATTACAATAGCTTGCGACGGGGTCATCGCATAGAAGTTCCAAGCAGAAACATTGAATAAGTAATATTTTGCCAGCAGAAAATTGAAACCAAACACAAGTCATATAAAAGATGCTCTTTATTGATATATTGAACAAGGATTACAAATGTGGCACGAGGCCAAGATTACAATCACTCAAGCTCACTTTTCTCTCTGATTACAAGTCACTCAACTCTCTCTCATCTCTCAATACAATTTGACGAGCCAGCGGATGCTTCAGATATGCGATGTTCATACATTATGTCCCGTATAGATGAAGTCTTCAATGCGGCCGCACGCCTCGAAACGCCAAGGAACTACATGCCTCAACGCATCCAAGCGAGCTCCGCCTCGATGAGCATGTACCTGTAACCTGCACATGCAAACTGTGTGGGTGTCAGTACTCAACTGTACTGGTAGAGTGAGCTCCTCGCCCACCCATACAAAACCAACACGTTCATTTTAATTTTGTGCAACAAGATCCTTTTTTATTGTCTTTCTAGTCTTGCCTTAGGATCAGTTTTAGGACATAGACGCCTGGCCTATTTGTGTCTCTAGACCATCACCGTGCCTCGCACCGATAACTTACTTATCGTTGTGCCTCTAGACCATTCTCGTACTGGCAACATCAACGTACTAACTCGTACTTGCCTATCGGCCCATAATCGGCGACGCAACGACATGGTCGTGCTATAACTCTATTCGTGCTTCAATATAATCGAAGCAGTGCCTTCCCACTTAGTCTTTCGCCTATACTCGTGTCATAACAACGTGGTCGTGCCATGACATATCGAGGTCATGCCTCGCAACTCAACATGCCTTAACCAACTTGCCCTATGGCCCTCCCTGACTTAACTTCTATACGACTCGGAGTTCGAACTTATGCACTTTGTGCCAACGAACTCATTTCTCGACCCACATCTCGTGCCGAAGCACGTATCTTGGCTATAGCCAAATCTTAGGCTTAGGGACTGTGTTGCATACCATGCAAATACTTCGTAACCCACTCAAACCGTACACATACATCTTGACACACTTAAGGCATGCACGCGGATAGTCGCTCGTATGCCGACTCATCTATATGAAAGGGGTCACTAGCACCACAAGCTATACTTGGACCTTAATTGGGTAAGACGGTACGTTCGTCTACAACGAGGCACGATCTCGCTGAATTTCCCGTATTATCCGCTCTACGGTACACCCCTCGGGTCAGGTCGCACACCATCCGAGGGTCCCACAAGCACGTGTTCCTCTTAGGCCAGATCGGTCCTGTGGCCGCAGTTACCGTCTGAGGAACAAATCATCCTTGTGCACAAGTTGTCCAATGACCATGCAGACTCGACTCACTTTCTTGTTTCAGTACCATTTATTTATCTTTTCTTTCTTTGTTTCACTTTTTTACTTCACATACTTATTTGCAAAGCCCAAACCAGGGCTGTCTCGGCGACTGATCTACAGTTCCGACATCTTTTCCAGTGTTTCCATACTCTTATTGACTCGACTCATGAATGGCTAATTGATAGTCTTCAAGCATAACTTGAACCAAACGTGTTCTTTAGGTGCCATAGACCGTGGCTAACATTTCATTGAACCAAGCATGGCTCGTGCCTTAAACCAACTTGTGTTCTATGCGACACTACCGTCCAAGTCATAATTTATATGACAAACCTTGAGATCGTGGGACTATGTGACTTTGACAACCACATAAAACATGAGACAGTGCTTGCTATGACTTCGATATCCTAGCAAAACTTTTGCCTAACTCAATCGTGCTACAACTTAACCCGTGGGACGAGCAAATGCTATACCAAGCCTTGGACGATTAGGCCGTGCATGTTTTATAAAGCATTTATACGTGCGACGCCTATGACTTAGGTTAATTTTGTAGCTTTGTGAAAACTTAGACCAACTTTCCTTCTCTCAAGCTACGGGATGAAGGACCGAGTGTCATTTTGAAAGCACGTCGTGCAACGATTCTAAGCCATCGTGGGACCTTTCCATATTCTAACTCAATTCGACCCAACTTGGATTATTTCCTTAGTTATGTGGATTCGTTTCTTTTATTATCAAGCCTACTTGTGCAGTTGAAAACTTTCGTTTTATTAGTGCGAATGCCAAGCTGAGGTAAGTTCACCGAAGCTACCCACCTGAGCGAGGAGTCGTCTCGACCGAGCAGGACTTCGAGCAGGCCGTCACATGGCTAGGTCCGAATGCCGTTGGTGTTTTGATTCCTCCGATTGAACTGAGCGGGACAGGGCATTACATTATACACCACTCAGAAAAAGTTTCGTCCTCGAAACTGACTTAGTACACACTCATCGACTTACCCAATCTTCGAATTCTGACTTGCATCAATGCCTCAATTTATATTCAAGTTTATTTCAAATCCAACGGTTGCACTACCATCAATATTTTCTTCACAACACACAATCACATAATCCTCGATATCCTTCCGTTCTTTGTCTCACTTGAATTCAACGTATCACTTAGTTGGATCGTGCACATATTTAGGGCGTCCCAAAAATACATACATTTCAACTAAGCCTCGTGATAAAGAATCCGCCATTTCCACTCGAGTCGGATTGTGCACATATTCAGGTGTCTCTGAAATAAATGTATTTCAGCCAAGCCTCGTAAGTGGGGTTGTCATATTTTTGAATCATTTTATAGACCAGTATCTCATTCTACTAATCCTCAAGATCAATCGTATCGATTCTAACTCTCGAAACATGGATGTTTTGTCTAACCGCTAGGCCATCTCTCCAGGTTAAAGTCATTCGTCAGTATTGGAATCACAGTTCCCAAACAATAATATCAACACTGATCCCAATCCTAAGGTCAAACCAAAGTTGATAGTACGGAATTTTCTACCCAAGCTTGCATCATTCCGATTTCTAAACTTCGAGCATAGATTTCTCCTATTCGCATTCGCAACATTCAGTCCAGGGGTCCGAGTCATTCAGCAAAGCCATCCTACGATAATTTTCGCTCAACCAAATCTTCTGCATATTTCTATCGCACGTCCAAACTAGCAATTTGCATAGTCTATCTCTTCAAACACGTTCGATTTAATCCACATATCCATCCTATCCAAGTCGAGTACTCCACTACACGATTTGTCATTGAACCATAATTCTCGTATGATATTCCCCGAGTCGTTCGACACAATTTACGTATTCGATCACAACATCGTCTAGCATAACAACATGTCACACTCCAATCTTACGCAAGTTTGATTATCCACGGTGGACATGAAATTACCATACTAACGCTCCCGCAGGATAATCATCCTTATCGGGACGTGACTCTTGCTTTGAGTTTAGACTAATTCATTCTCGATACATAGATTGGATCTACTCAATACTCAATTTACTTAATCGTTAATCAAAGTCCGACCAATCCTCGAATTCACCTTCGTATTAAACCACACGTCGAAGCAATCCAAATTGCCACGCCCTGATCTCCCGAGTTCGATCATTCCCGTTGGACATGAATCACCATGTCAGCCCTCACGCGGAACGATCGCCTCAAATTCGACGTGACACATGTGCGAGGCTGGAGTTGCGCTCGCGCAAGATAAGATCATCGACATTGTGGTTATCATCGAAGAAATCAAGACACGATCATTTTTCATCCAAGCATTAATTTCAATCAAAATCTCAAGTATAGCATCCATCAAAACAATAACACTTTACACGATCGTCGTTCCTCGAATTAGAGTACCTCCGAGTTATCGCACATCGATCTTTGATACGTCTCAATACCATCGATGATATGCATAACCTGACGATCTTCCTCTTGCAACGAACTCCGAGTCGTGCAACTGATGCTATCATTCGAACAAGATATACCACAATCTTCTCGATATTCAAGATCAAAATTCGATCATTAATCTCCGAACTAGTCATATGATCATTTCGTTCAAACCTATAATCATGTATGTTCATCCGTCTATTTTAAGTCATCGAGCAATATATTTTCTCAAAACGCATCGATCTATGCTAACTCAAATCATCGAGCAACATCTATTAAAATTCTTAGTCATTCTCAAATATTCGAATCATTTTCATGTACGCTATCATCCAATCGTGCTAACTTTTCATATACGATTTATATCGATTTTCTCGATTCAGTTTTACCTACTCAATCATTTTTACATTTCATACTTGCGCAATCCCAATCCGGTGCGCGTCGTTTCTAGTTTGCTCGAATCAGCTCGTCAAAATCTTTAAGATTATCACTTACTCAATGATACTCAATCTAAGGCTTTGCATACATGCGACGCTTGCTGATAGACTCATTGGCACCCCGTATCCTCTAACGATCGACATCTCCGAGGCTATCCCATACACCACTCAGGGATGAAGTCATTCGACAATCCTCGAAACAAGTTTCGAATCACAACCGATTATTTCGAATCTCCATTCGAACCACTACTCAAAATTCAAGCACGATTTACCTATATCGTATTGACGATAGTATCGTTCGATGGCATCCCTATCGATAGTCATCCTGTATTCTATGAATCAGGTCAAACTCGTTCACATTTTGTTATGATCGAATTCCGCATACGACTTTTCTAAAGTCGACGCAACTCTTGGTGTATATGCCCAGCCCGACTTAGCCAACCGTGCTTTACGTGAACCATCATTAAGTTCAACCAAATTTCTTTCGTGCGATTTTGCAAAATATATAGACTTATTGTATAGACATCCCGTGGGACATTTGAGAGAGAGCGCCAATGTATCAATCGTGACATCAACATCAGAGTTTGCGGAACCAACATCGGAGTTAAAGAATTTAATCGAAAGTCCAAGGACGTAAAGCCGTGCTCTGATACCATTATGTCATGTCCCGATCCCGTAGGACCGATCGTCCTCGGTAAGACGTGATGCCGCACGAGCCTAGGTTGTGCTCGTGCAAAACGAGTTCCATAACGGCCGGTTACAACAACTTGCGACGGGGTCGTCGCATAGAAGTTCCAAGCAGAAACATTGAATAAGTAATATTTTGCCAGCGGAAAATTGAAACCAAATACAATTATATAAAAGATGCCCTTTATTGATATATTGAACTAGGATTACAAATGTGGCACGAGACCAAGATTACAATCACTCAAGCTCACTTTTCTCTCTGATTACAAGCCACTCAACTCTCTCTCATCTCTCAATACAATTTGACGAGCCAGCAGATGCTTCAGATATGCGATGCCCATACATTATGTCCCGTATAGATGAAGTCTTCAATGCGGCCGCACGTCTCGAAACGCCAAGGAACTCCATGCCTCAACGCGTCCAAGCGAGCTCCGCCTCGATGAGCATGTACCTGTAACCGGCACATGCAAACTGTATGGGTGTCAGTACTCAATTGTACTGGTGGATTGAGCTCCTCGTCCACCCATACAAAACAAACACGTTCATTTTAATTTTGTGCAACATGATCTCTCCTTTTTTTATTGTCTTTCTAGTCTTGCCTTAGGGTCAGTTTTAGGACAGACGCCTGGCCTATTTGTGTCTCTAGACCATCACCGTGCCTCGCACCGATAACTTACTTATCGTTGTGCCTCTAGACCATTCTCGTACTGGCAACATCAACGTACTGACTCGTGCTTGCCTATCGACCCATAATTGGCGACACAACGATATGGTCGTGTTATAACTCTATTCGTGCTTCAATATAATCGAAGCAGTGCCTCCCCACTTAGTCTTTCGCCTATACTCGTGTCATAACAACGTGGTCGTGCCATGACATATCGAGGTTATGCCTCGCAACTCAACATGCCTTAACCAACTTGCCCTATGTCCCTCCCTGACTTAACTTCTATACGACTCGGAGTTCGAACTTATGCACTCTGTGCCAACGAACTCATTTCTCAACTCACATCTCGTGCCGAAGCACGTATCTTGGCTATAGCCAAATCTTAGGCTTAGGGACTGTGTTGCATACCATGCAAATACTTCGTAACCCACTCAAACCGTGCACACACATCTTGACTCACTTAAGGCATGCACGCGGATAGTCGCTCTTATACCGACTCATCTATATAAAAGGGGTTACTAGCACCATAAGCTATACTTGGACCTTAATTGGGTAAGACGGTACGTTCGTCTACAATGAGGCATGATCTCGCCGAATTTCCCGCTCTACGGCGCACTACTCGGGTCAGATCGCACACCATCCGAGGGTCCATCAAGCACGTGTTCCTCCTAGGCCAGATCGGTCCTGTGGCCGCACGTACCGTCTGAGGAACAAATCATCCTTGTGCACAAGTTGTCCAATGACCATGCAGACTCGACTCACTTCCTTGTTTCAGTACCATTTTATTTATCTTTTCTTTCTTTGTTTCACTTCTTTACTTCGCATACTTCTTTGCAAAGTCCAAACCAGGCTTGCCTCGGCGACTGGCCTACAGTCCCGACATCTTTTTCAGTGTTTCCATACTCTTATTGACTCAACTCATGAATGGCTAATTGATAGTCTTCAAGCATAACTTGAACCAAACGTGTTCTTTAGGTGCCATAGACTGTGGCTAACGTTTCATTGAACCAACCGTGGCTCGTGCCTTAAACCAACTTGTGTTCTATGCGACACTACCGTCCAAGTCGTACTTTATATGACAAGCCTTGAGATAGTGAGACTATGTGACTTTGACAACCACAGAAAACATGGGACAGTGCTTGCTATGACTTCGATATCCTATCAAAACTCTTGCCTAACTCAATCGTGCTACAACTTAACCCGTGGGACGAACAAAGGCTATGCCAAGCCTTGGACGATGGGACCGTGTATGCTTTATCAAGCATTTATACGTGCGACGCCTATGACTTAGCCTAATTTCATAGCTTTGTGGAAACTTAGACCAACTTTCCTTCTCCCAAGCCACGGGATGAAGGACCGAGTGTCATTTTGAAAGCACGCCGTGCAACGATTCTAAGCCATCGTGGGACCTTTCCATATTCTAACTCAATCCGACCCAACTTGGGATTATTCCCTTAGCTATGTGGATTCGTCTTTTTTATTATCAAGCCTACTTGTTCAGTTGAAAACTTTCGTTTTATTAGTGCGAAGGCCAAGGCAAGTTCACCGGAGCTACCCACCTGAGCGAGGAGTCGCCTCGACCGAGCAGGACTTCGGGCAGGCCGTCGCATGGCTAAGTCCAAACGCCGTTGGCGTTTTGATTCCTCCGATTGAACTGAGCGGGACGGGGCATTACAGTACTTTAGACATAATTTGATAAATTATTGATGTAGTTTTATGTTAGTATTGCACGATTCTCTGAAATTATAGCATGATAATTTCACAATTTAAATAGGCAACTTACAAGATGCAGGCTTAGAAAGCTTTTTTAAGCCTGTGGATGAAAGTAAACCTGAATCCTGTACACATTTCTGCCAATTTTGGTTAAATTATAACAAGCTTTTGCCAATGTTGATGACATATAGCTTTGGCCTTTCACCTATGGTGACTTCCAACAGGACCCCACCCACGAGAATGAAGGTTTAATTGTCCTCTCACCAACCGAATCTCAAGCCTCTCACTAGAAGTGAAACATGAATCATTGAAGCAATGTAAAACGTTATTAATCAATCTCATGAGAAAATATAAACATTTAGGCTCTACTTATAGCCTCCAAACTAGACTCCCGAACCCAAGTTCAAAACCTAAGCATATTCAAACTAAATAAATGAAAAACTAAACAAGTAACATAATTCTTAAATGAAGCCAATTCTAGACAAACTAGGATTCTATGAAATTATAACACTAAGGTCCTTAACCATCTACTTTTCTTATTCCTCAGATTAGTCCCCTAGTCACAATATTCATGAATGTTTGGAAAAAAAATCGTGAATAAATAATTGACTGAATACACGTGGCGAATATTTCGGCAATTATTCGAACTGTACGTGAATTATCCGCATAATTCGCAAATAATGCGCGAAATTCACAAATAATTCATTAATATTTTTTAATTGGTAATCGAGTCTGAATGTGAGCCCAGTGAAGCCCACTGTCAGCCCATGCAGTTATTTATTAACATGCTCTCCCTTCCACTAGTTTGCACAACCGATGAGCAAATATGTTTCTCCATCTCTATTTAATAACATGCTTTCCTCCTGTTGGCACAACCTATGTGGGACTAAATTTTCTCTACTCCATGTATATAATAATGTTCAAAGTCAAGTCTTTTGCAAAATCCTTTGGATATTTTGTCCTACTTAAAGCTTTAATGTTTTGTCCTACTGACAGCAGAAGAAGTTTTGTTCCCAAGTTACTTGTTTATCACCTATAGGACCCTCAACATTACTCAAGACTATAAGTATGGTGTGTACTCCATGCCTAAGTCAAGTTTTTTGTTCAGGAATAATGAATAAAGAAGTGGGGAATATTAAGAGTTGTTTGAGATGTACTCATTGAGTCAAAGTCATTATGTAGTTTCTAAAATAAGTTCATACTATTCATATTATATTTTTTAAGTTTTTAGAATATGGTTATACTCTATATATATTGTTTGTCCGAACTTTGCCGCCCATTTGACGAATTTTCCGGATATTTCCTGAATTTCGAACTCTTCAACCTCGCTGAATTATTCCCAAATGCTGATCTTGTGACTATGATTAGTCCAACACCTTTCCAGGTTAAACTCCATCAATTCGGCCTTATTATGTGAAGTTTTAGCCAATTTGAATCTAGTGTTCTAAATGGCGGTTGAGGCAGCCGCCTAGGCGGTAGGTGGTCTTTCTTCGCACCGTTTTTGCGGTAGGCGGTGGAGTAGGCGGCCAACGGAGGAGGTGATACGGCATAGCGGGTGCCTAAGCGGAGCAATACCTAACAAAATGTTTTGGCGAAAAGATTTTGCAAACATTATGGGCCTATGGTTCACTTTTACAAAACTAAAACTTCATAAATCTTCGTTCTACAACTTAGTTATGCATGGAACACCTTAAAATATGTATATTATGCAAAAAAAAAAAAAAACAGTGGTAGAATAGTAAAAAATGTCCAAAATGTACCAACCGCCTAGGCGTTAGGCGGACTCTCTCCGCCGCGCACCAGCCTATCGCCGTTTAGAACCTTGTCTAAGTTTCGAGTTATTCTGTTGACTTTTTGTAAGTTGTGCTCAAGCTAGGCCAAGTTAGGTCACTTTGGGCCATAACGGACCCTTACCTGACAGGCTTCCTGATGCTAGTACAATACTTGAGTTATCATACAATATCAATTTTATTATGTGGTTTCAGATCGGTTCAGCTCAAATCTGAATCCTGATACTGAAACAACTACTGATAACTAGCACACATGGCAGATCCACATTGCAAGGAGTGGATTTTCAGACAAAAACCACCTGTAGGTATTTTTCTAAATTATGTTAGGCCATTATGTGCAGATTTGGCCTATTTTATAACATTCTTAAGGCTAGGTCCTTTAGTAAAGTATTAAGAATGTTTTACAGAGGTCTTGAGTTCAAATCCTCATGTACACATTTGAAATTGATTCTTTTATCCACAAGACATCCCCCCCAACCCCCCCCCCCCCCCCCCCCCAAAAAAAAAAAAAAAAAAAAAAAAAAAAAAAAACCCACCCACCCACCATCACCACCACAAAAAAAAAATCACTCACCAAACTTCCTGGATCCGCCTTTGCACACACACACACACACACCCATCCACCAGTTACGATACCCTGATATAAATAATTTCAAGCCAAATAAGGGTTTAAGTGTATGGACAAGATGCTATTGAACTGATAGTGTGTGCTCATTGTGGATTTTCTTGTATATAAGATAGAATGGATCCTCTTGAATAATTAGTTGAAGTTCCTGGTATAATGAATTCAGAGCTTATTAGAGAACCTGAAATACATTATATTTTTATCTGATACTTTCTTTCCTATGTCTAACTAGTCTCTGCATTTTTTTCCTTTTTTCTGCTACCCTCTATCCAAACATGTAGACAAGTGAAAAATGCAGAAAGATTTACTTGGGCTGCCACTCGTGGTGTGGATGAAGAAGAGCTACTTGAGAATCTACCAGAGGACCTTCAAAGGGATATTCGTCGTCATTTTTTTAAGTTTCTCAAAAATGTAAGTGAAAAATTGTGAATTTGTGGTTTTATACGTTAGTTAAAAGACCAAAAGTTGCCGAGTTAAAAACTCTTATTAGTAACAGGTGGTCGAATGAACAGAGAAATTCCATTATGTTGCCATGGAATCCTTAACTGTGAAGTAGTTTATCTTGTTGAGAACATTTATGGTGGCTTGTTAAATGGAGTTTATCGTCAACCTTTTGATTTATGCCCAACATTTTTGATCCTCGCTACAACAAAAATTCAACCTTAGCTAGAAAGGAAAAGTTGCACTAGTAACTATTCTATTTATGAAAAAGCCTACAAAAACTTCTGCATGGTTCAGTTAAATTTGTGGGAAGTTAGCAAGAACAACCAGGTTCCAAATTTTGATTACAAAAGTGAACAACAACTAAAATTTGTAGTATTCTCTGTAGCTTTAGAAAAGTTGGAAAGATTCTTATAAGCTTCACCATGTTCTTCTTTTCTTTTGAATGGTGAATAATGTAAATATTTCATTTTGTGTCAGTATATGAGTAAAGAAACTGAAATGACATGCTACTCAGTTTGTGTGATTATGTGTTACTTGCCACTTAGTTTTATTATGATCCCAGTAATGTGTATACTGTAGGAAAAAAGTTGGTCCTTTAGCTCCCATATATATGGATTCTAGTCTTACATCATAGAGAGCATCAACTCTTTGTGTTGCCATAAGGTAACTATAGTGAGGTAGGAATATGAACTGTATCGTTTTTGCTACGACTGATAGAATAACTTCGCAACAATTTTGGGTTTTCATGCCATTGTAGTGAAAACTGTCTTCCCTTTATGGTTACCAATTTTTCAAAGAATATTTACTTTTAACTTTTTCAGGTCCCATTATTCTCCTTAATGGATGATCCCATTCTGGATGCTGTCTATCAGAAGTTGAGGCAAGCATTATACATACGAGGAAGCAGTATTTTCTATCAAGGTGGTCCTGTTGAAAAGATGGTCTTTATAGTACGCGGTAAAGTAGAAAGCATTGGGGTAGATGGAAATGTAGCTCGTCTGGCAGAAGGAGGTGTGTGCGGTGAGGAGCTCCTCACATGGTATCTTGAAAACTCCTCACTGAACAAAGGTGTGATTCTGGATCTGATCTTTATTCACAGTTTCTTTATAGAATTTAGAATTGCACATTGGGTGCACCAGGCAATCCTCACTTGGGGATGTCTATATACTATGTTGCAGAGACACTGATACAACACTGAATGTCTCCTATTTAGGTGCGTCCTAGTGTAGTTGGAGAGTGAAGTGTCCGATACGTGTCCGACGTGACATGGTACCGATTTGTGATTGTGTGTGCTTCCTGTTCTGTATTCTGCTTTTTTTGTCAGTTGCTTCTTTTTTCGATTTTGAAAAGCTTGAAGAAAAAAATTTAGACTTGAAAACATAGATCGTCTTTTAACACAGCAAATATAGCTTGTCAGAGGTTTAAGCATTGTTGATCTATCTTCTAATCTCACCAAATGACACGTTGACATTTTATTGCGATTCACTTAAAATGTAACTTTATCATTGAAGTGCCATTTAATACATATTGGAATGATATGGATATTTGACCGGACTTGCATCCTGCAGAATACAAGTTCGAGTCACGGAAGCAGCCTCTCCATACATATATGGGTGTAAGACTGTACATGCTGACTCTCCCTAGACCCTGCATGGGAGCCTCGTGTCACTGGTACACCCTTTTTGTTATGGATATTTGACCCTGACCCTAGGTTCAAATCTCGTTGGCATGCCACTTTAAGCAGATTAAAAAAAGAGAAAAATAAAAAATTATACCATTGTGCGAATCCAGTTAGCAACCCGCAGATGGAAATTAGACCTGTAGGAATGTATTGGAAAAATCGAGTTAGAAACTGTCACCACTCACCAGATTTGGTTCACTGGCAGGACTTCAACAACAATGATGCAACTTTCCTTCAGTCTTCCTTTAACGATGCAGAAATATCATTGTCTGTTTCTTCTAAAACTGACTGTAGAGAGTATATTTATTAAGTCCGTAAAATTGTCCTCAAATTATTTCTGTTTTTTAGATGAATCTCTTAATTATTATCTTTCCTCTCGCTGGTCTCATACTAATTCATTTCATACATAGTAAATGTTAATGTGAGTACATGTTTTTGTCCTTGTAGAGGGTGGGAAATTTCGGTTGGCTGGAAAACGCTTGATTTCGAGCAGGACTGTCAAATGCTTAACTAATGTTGAAGCCTTTGCACTCCGAGCTGCTGACCTTGAAGAAGTCAAATTGTCATTATCACGTTTCCTGCGAATTCCACGTGTTCAAGCAGAAATTAGGCAAGTGCAATTCAATCTGGAGGCATTACTTTTTGTAGTATAGATTCCATCTTGATTCTAGTCATGGAACTTTACCATCATCATTTGTTCAAGGCCCCAGAGAGGCGTTTGCCTGAGATAGACTAGGTGTCAGTTTGGTGCATGGGGATATGGCTAAGTTCCATATATAACTTGGGGCATCTACTTTAAATAAACCAAGCAAGCATGTAGGTGCTAGGAGAAGACACTATAAAGTGCTCAGCAAAGTTATATTAGGTTGTTTTGGTATAATAATTGCTTTGGTAAATGATTTAGCTTGGGGATTGGGCTGGTAGCCGATTCAACAATGGTTCAACTTAATTATTTACATCTAGACTATTTGGCAAGCAGAAATCAGACTATTTGGGTTCAATAAATGTTAATAATAAAGTCACTTGGGAATAAGTCAACCTTTTAGGAATGCCATTTGTTTTCACTCTTTGGCTTAATTTGTTATAGAGATGAATGGAATTCTCTGTAGCATATTGTATAATCTTAGATTTACGTCTAGACTCTAGACTCCTTGCAGTCTTGGGGAACTTTGAGATCGCTCCTTGGTTGCAGGAGCTTAAACTGCATAGCCAAAAACATTTCAACCTACCTGCCACTGTCTCTCTATGTTTTATGGCAAGGCCTTCTTGTGTCCATACCGATCTTTCCTAGGAATTTTGCACCAAGATGGAGGTTGACTTCAGGTTGGCAGTCGGTCAGAAAACTTGACTATTCCTTTATGGTGCTTTCTTGTGCTCAATAACTGATCCCATTTTTTATGGGCGAAGGCTTGGATGATGATGATGGACCACCTTTTCAATTCAATACAAAATTAGAACTTTTGGTTTGGATCAAAGTCATCCTTCAAATGAGAAAATTTGTGTTCTTCCGATATTTTTTCGTAGCAATACTAAAATTTTAAAACTGCTGAAACCACCATAAAATATATCCTAATTTATTCTTACAAAATCAGCATTTCATCTGCTACCAATAATTACCATTTTTTTGTTAAAAACATGTGAAACATATAGGTAGGATTATCACACTATTAATTTACTTAAATAATTTTATTAGACCATAAGTTTTGTATTCAATTTTTTATGTATAAGGTCGTGTTTTAGTCGGCATATTTATTAGTGCCTTTTCTGTTGTGCACAATGTAGAAGCGAACACAAAACAATAATTTTATCCTTATGATGACGAGAAAATTAGAAAAGCACAATTACTGAATTGATAGCACAAGAACACAAAATATACATGGTGCGGTCAAACTAGACCTACTTCACGGGACAAGAGTTGAAAACTTTGTTGAACCTTTAAGAGAACCTTACAAGGATTGCAATCGCATACACCACAAAAACGCAACCCTCTTCTTATGAGATCTCCGATAAGAGTTCTCCTTCTCTTTTGAAGACTCCTTTAATGGCTACATAGAAAACCTTATCTTGATAGCCTCCTTAAACTTCACCCACACAACCAAATCCTAAGCTGGTAGAGAACCTTATATAGGTCTCTCATAATATTACTAAATATTAGAGCAAATCATATCCAAAACTATACCCTAATAGTGTGTTCCTTATTTGAACATGAGTCAAAATTCCAAGAATCTCCACCTTGACGAGTTGTTCATTTGCTACCAAATGAGAGTGTTTCGATGCCCCTTGCTCCTTTACCTTAGCTTCGACTTTTGGTTTTTTCTCTACCTTCACGGTTTTGCTAGAACTTCGAAACTACCCACCATTTCAATCATGCTCAGACCGAATACGACTACTGACACGATTTTGATCCAGAACCAAGAACTAACTTCACCAACCGGTAAGATTTTTTTTTTCCAGAAACCGCAAAATTGTCTTTGGCCACTCAGCTACTATTTTTGCCTCTGGAACTGAGAAACTACACTTGGCCACTGAAAACTACGTCCGCTACTCTAGAACTATCTTCACCATAGTCCTTCTCAAGAACACAAAAACAACATTTACCAATCTTTCTCACCAGAAATAAAAACTACATCATAGCACCGTCTTTGCTACCATAACCGAGAAATTGCAAGCTGACTATTGTCACGATCTTTGTCCCGCAGGCCGAGAAAACCGGTTCCCTTCAACCTTCCACCGGGGCGAGAATCATACTTCGACCGGAGTACCCAAATGGAAATTACCATAGACTTGTGCTTCCCCTCAACTTCATCCTTTGCAATGATGGATGCACCACATACCTAAATGGAAATTACAATAGACTTTTGCTTCCCCTCAACTTCATCCTTTGCAATGACGGATGCACCACATGTGACTATGTTCAAGTCTAGCCGATACAGATTCGACCATAATTTTTGCTACTTCATGGCCACCAAGTTACCCTTCACTACTCTTAGCGAATCCCCTGGCCGATGAACTTGGATCCCATCGCGTCCAATGCGCCTAAAGAAATGAGATTTCTTTTCAGCTCCGAAACATGCTCACGTTCAGTAGTGTTTGCACTACTCCATCGAACATCCGGACTGTTAAGTGTTATATTAGAGTTATTAGTTAATGGGCTTTAGTCCCACATTGCTTAGAATAATAGGAGAGGGGCTAGCCTCTCCTATATATATGTAGTCTCTCATAATTAATAAAATGATCATATTTTTCCATCTCTACATGGTATCAGTGCCAAAATCTTAGCCGTCATCCACCACTCTCTCTCATTTCACAAAACCCTAACCCTAATCTACCGCACCCCGTAGCCGCCACCTTCCAAACCACTCCCCTCTCCTACTGCTGCTGCCGCCCCCTCCTACTCCTACTGTTGCTGCCGTCATCCACCACTCTCTCTCTTTACCAATCACACTCAGTCTCTGGTGGCTACTATTGATGGAATTCAGATTTCCAAGACTGCTAAGCAGGGTCTCAGATATCCTGCTTGGCGTACTGCTATGAACGAGGAGATGAAAGCTCTCAGAAAAAATCACACTTGGGACTTGGTCGATTTACCCACTGGTAAACAGGCAGTAGGTTGCAAATGGGTATTCACAATCAAGATGAAACCAGATGACTCTCTTGATCGCCTGAAGGCTCGTTTGGTGGCCAACGGATACTCTCAAACCTATGGTGAGGATTACTTCGAGACCTTCTCTCCTGTTGCTAAAATAATGTCTGTTCGTGTCCTCATGGCCTTGGTCGTTCGCTATGACTGGCCGTTGCTTCAACTGGATATCAATAATGCTTTCTTCCACGGGGATCTTGATGAAAAGGTATATGTGATGCAACCTCCCGAATTCGTTGCAAGGGAGGGTAAAGTGTGTCATCTGAGGAAGGTCCTCTATGGTCTGAAACAATCATCCCGTGTGTGGTTTGGTCGATTTACACATGTGGTTACTTAGTTTGGATTACGTCAATCAAAGAAGAATCATTATGTATTCTACCGAAAGACATCAGCTGGAAGGATATTACTTGGTGTCTATGTTGATGACATTGTAATCACAGGAGATGACAATCAGGGTATTGAAAGCCTCAAGAAGTTTATGGGAGAACAATTTCAAACCAAGGATATGGGATCATTGAACTATTTCTTGGATATTGAGGTCACACGGAGTAAGCGGGACATTGTAATGTCTCAGAGAAAGTATGTGCTGGACATACTAAATGATGCAGGCATGATGCAAGCCAATGGAGCAACCTCACTTATGGATTCAGGGGCAAAGTTACTTCCAGATGAAGGGGCTCTGATGACCAACCCAGAACAGTATCGTCGAGTAGTTGGAAAACTCAATTACTTGGCAGTCATGACTCGTCCGGATATTTCTTTCGCAGTAAGTGTTGCAAGTAGATTTATGGCTTCTCCAAGAGTTCTACACTGGCAGGCAGTTCTCAGAATCCTGTGTTATCTAGTCAAGAATCCATGAAAAGAAATTCGGATGGAGAATAATGGGCACTCGTATTGAGTGTTTTACTGATGCTGACTTAGGAGCAAGTCTGTCAGATAGACGATCTACATCTGGCTACTCAGTATTTATTGACAGAAATCTAGTGTCATGGAAGAGCAAGAAACAAAGTGTGATAGTACGCTCAAGCTCAGAAGCAGAATATCGAGCTATTGCTCATGGCATATCAGAGGTATTATATGTGAAGCATCTCTTACAAGAACTGGAAGAAGACGCAGGATCTCAAGCGGCAGATCTATGTTGTGATAACCAATCTGCTATTCATATAGCCACCAATCCAGTATTTTATGAACGGATGAAGCATATTGAAATTGATATCCACTTTGTTCGTGATAAGTATACAAAGGGAGTGATAAAATTTTAACATGTGTGGACCGGCGACCAGATAGCTGATATCTTCATAAAGCCTCGTTTGGGTCCTCGGGTTCAATTTCTATATAACAAGTTGGACATGATTAACATCTATGCTCCAGCTTGAGAGAGGGTGTTAAGTGTTATATTAGAGTTATTAGTTAATGGGTTTTAGTCCCACATTGCTTTGAATAATAGGATAGTGACTAGCCTCTCATATATATACGTCGTCTCTCATCATTAATAAAATGATCCTATTTTTCCATCTCTACACGGACTTTGATGTTTCCTACGCTAATGGTCTTGCAAGACACATCGTTCTCCATGAGAACAACACCACTATCCAACTCCTTATAAGTGCAGAACTATTCCTTTTTTCAGAGACATATGAAACAAACACCCAAAGTCAAGTATCCAAGTCTTGAAGAAATTGTCCCTCCCACTGTGCACTGCAAGCATGTCATATACGGAATCCTTGACTTCCGTAGCAATACTGGCATGACCTTGACTTTCTGAACTGGCACCTTTGTCCATCTTATCTAACCACTCTACTTTGAACAATTTCTCTTCGTGTGCCCCTCCCGTTTGCAGAAAAAACATGCATGTTATCATATCCTGATGATTTGGGATTTTCTTTACCCTTTAGCTCTTGCCTCTATACTCATTTTATGACATTTCCCCTTCATTGACAAGCAACCGTGATGGCTCTTCAACTAGATCTGGCCTCTTCATACTTTCATTATTAAGAAGATTAGTAGTAACCTCCTCCATCTCAAGAGTCTCCTTCCAGCAGGGAATTGTTGTTACCAAATGGTCATATGATCCCAGATGCGAAGAAATGAGCAATAATGCTTGGTCCTTCTCCTCGAACTATACTTCTGGGAACATAAGATCATTGCCTATCTTGTTGAAGCTATTTAGGTGATTGAGAATTAGGGTCCCTTACTCATGTGTAACCTATAGAGTTGCTTTTTTAAAAACATGTTAGATAGTGACTTTGTCATATACAAGTCCTCTAACTTCAACTATAATATGGCTGCAAAAGTCTCTAACATCACGTTGTACATTACCTCATCCACCAATAGAGCTCTATCGTGCTCTGTGTACTCTGATCCATGTCCTCCTATGAATCCTCTGTCATATATGAAGGCCTTTTATCTTTTTTCCTGATGGTATTAAACACTCCCTCTTTCACAAGAAGAGCCTTGACCATTCTCTGCCACAAAAAGTTCAATTTTTTGTTAAAATTTTCCACCTCAAATCTGGTGCTATTAACCTTGCCACTCGTTATTCCAAAATTTTGAAAATTCGTCGGATCTTTATGAACCAATCGATTTAAACGATTTCGATCTAGAAAAATAGGTAGCGGACTGGTGTTGTTATCTAACGTTGACCTAGATCCAAGAGTTTGAAATCCCTTATAGCTTTCGTAACTCTTATACCAAATGTTGTGCACGACACGGAAGCGAACACGAAACAATAACATTGTCCTTGTGATTACGGAAAAATTAGCAAAGCACAAATACTGAATTGATAGCACAAAGACACAAAATATACGTGATTGAGTTGAACTCGTCCTACTCCACGGGTAATGGAAGAAAACTCTATTGAATCTTTAAGAGAACCTTACAAGGATTACAATCGCACACGCGACAAACTGCAACCGCGACCCTCTCCTTATGAGTTCTCTCCTTCTCTCTCTTGAAGACTCTTTTAAAGACTACCTAGAAAACTCTCTTTTGATAGCTTTCTTAAACTATACACACCCAACCAAACCCTAGGCTGGTAGAGAGTCATATATATGACTCTCATAATATTTTACTAAGTATTAGAACAAATCTAGCATTCAATAAACTCTCATAGTATTACAAAATATTGGATCAAATCCTATCTAAAACTAGACCGTTATAATGCATTCCTTATTTGAAGCAAGATTCGCAGTGTTGGTATCAGAATTGGTATCAAACTATTCCTATGAGTATTCGGATTGATAGTATCGACGGTTTTGGATCAAAGTATCTGATTTTTTTTGGTATCGGAATGCAAATAATTACTAACATTTTAGAAAATATATTTCATACATTTAGACATAATAAGTATTTCCAATGTTGTTTCTTAGTAGTTTTGAATTTGAATGAAATAGTAATCACCTTATCGATTGATTCACATTCGATAGTTAAGTTTTTCTTTTCTTTTACATGCTTTTACAATACAACATTATTATACTTTTACACCTTTGTTGATTAGTGTTAAGTATTAAGTAGTATTGGGCTTTAGACCCACATTCGTTAGAATAATAGTGAGAGGGGTTAGCCTCTCCTATGTATGTAACTCTCTTTAATAAAGGTTATCCCATTATTCCAACTCTACACAGTATCGGAGCCAAAATTCTAGCCGTCATCTAGCACCCCCCCCTCCCCCCCAAATTCTTTCATCTCCTCTTCCATAGCAGTCCGTCAACCAGGATGTTTGAGACCCTTCTGGCAGTATTGGGAATCTGAATCCCATCAATAGTGGCTACCAATGACTGAGTGTGGCTGGCAAGCCCTTTGTAGTTGTCACTATACAAGGGATGATCACGACAGACACGACGAGGTCGAGCTGGCAGAGCAGACGGAGGCGAATCAGTTGAGCTAGAGGAGGAGGATGGCTATGTGGGCACTATCTGTGATGTTCTTTCGGGTGAAGTCGGTACAGATTGAACCGGTGTTTGCGGACCGTCGGACCGGGATACTTGCTCGGTAGGTAAGGGCACACTTACTGGAGGCTGTTGTGTTTGAATATGAAACAACAAAAAATCTTCCTTTGGATAAATTTGTGGAACATGATTCGAACTTTGTGGAAGTGGAGGAAACTCAGTTTCAACGGAGCAAATATCCCGAGAGAAGAAATATCTTTTCAAGGTTGGAGAAAAATACCGATACCCTTTCTGATCTTTAGGATACCAAAGGAAAATACATTGGATTGCCTTAGGATCTAATTCAGAAAGAGTCGGTCGAGTATCTCGAACATAGCACAAATATCCAAAAATTTTGAGAGAGAGGAAACGGTTCTCTCCCAGGATATAACCGAGAAAAAGGAGTAGTACCATTGAAAACCGACGATGGTATGCGATTAATAAGATAGCAAGCGGTAAGCATCGCATCCGACCAAAATCTTTTGAGAGTACGTGCTTGAAACATAAGAGCACGCGTTGTTTCCAAGAGATGACGATTCTTGCGTTCAGCTACACCATTCTGTTGTGGTGTGTAAGGACATAAAATTTGTTGGATTATGTCATTGCGGGACAGATGAGTACTGAACTCACGAGATAGATACTCTCGACCATTGTCACCTCGAAGGCATTTAATCGGAACACCAAACTGCGTTTTGATTTCGGCATAAAAATTGCACCAAATTTCAAATAATTCTGAACAAGTTTTCATTAGATAAACAAAAGTAACACGTGAGTAGTCATCAACAAAGGTAACAAAGTACTTAAAATCCATCATTGATTCAACCGGATAAGGTCCCTAGGTATCAGAATGCACTAACTCAAAAGGAGCGAATGCAATTTTATTTTGACTCACTGGATAGGGAACCTGGTGATGCTTAGCCAAACTACACGACTCACAATGAAAATTGACTGGAACATCTAATGATGGGTACATTTTCTGGAGAGCTTGGACTGAAGGATGACCTAACTGATAATGCAACTCGAAAGGATCAAGTTTTACGCCGACACAAGCATCAGACGAATTAACGTCAAACAGGTACAAGTCTTCAGCCACATGCCCCTTACCGACAGTCTTTTCAATTTTCAGGTCCTGAAAAACACAACTATAAAAAAATGTTACCGAGCAATGCAAATCGCGAGTAAGTTGACTAATTAAAAGCAAATTAAAGGGTTTTCCGGTGTATGTAATACAAAATGAAGTGACAGTCCGAAAGAAAGACGGGCACTTCCTCATCCACGGTTTGTTAGTGAACCACCATTGGCAACGGTAATATCGAAAATCCGACCCACCGATACATAGTTACATATCATATCTGTGTCGCCAGTCATGTTAGCAGACGCACCAGAGTCAATCATCCACTACTTCGACTTCACCACACATGCCGCTGAGTACCCGACTGAAGAACTAGGTGTGGATGATTCACCGCGTCATTGAGCTTGAAAGTCAAGAAAATTTGTATGACTCTGTAGTCATTTGGACAGATCGAACACCATCATCAGGAGCACCTGATGTAACGTTGGCATCAGGTGCCTTAGTACATTGCCACTGAAAATGGCCATGCCGACAACAGTTGAAGCATGTGCTTTTTCGTCCATCGTCTGCCAGAATGACGTCTGTGCGCGTACTCTTGGCCTTAGCTGTTCTCTATGACCGACCATTGCTTCATATAGATATTAAGAATGTATTTCTTCATAGGGATCTTGAAGAAGAAGTGTATGTGGTGCAACCTCCCGGGTTTGTTGCAAGAGGGTAAAGTGTGTCATTTCGGAAGGCCCTCTATGGCCTCAAACAATCATCCCGTACGTGGTTTGGTCGATTTACACATGTTACTCAGTTTGTATGTGTCAATCAAAAAAGGATCATACGGTATTCTAACAACATACATCAGCTGGAAGGATGCTACTTGGTGTCTATGTTGATGACATTGTGATCACGGGGGACGACAACCAGAGTATTACAGAACTAAAGAAGTTACCGGAAGAACAATTTCAGACTAAGAATATGGGATCATTGAATTACTTCTTGGGCATTGAAATCACACGGGTAACGGAACATTGTCATGTCTCAGAGGAAGTATGTGCTGGACATACTAAATGATGCAGGGATGCTGCAAGCCAAGGGATCAACCTCACCCATGGATCCAGGGGCAAAGTTACTTTCAGATGAGGGGGTCCTGATGACCAATCTAGATCAGTATCGTCGAGTAGTTGGAAAACTCAACTACTTGGCAGTCATGATTCGACCGAAGATTTTTTTCGCTGTAAGTGTCACAAGTATATTTATGGCTTCTCTAAGAGTTCCACACTGCCAGACAGTTCTTATAATTTTGTGCTATCTAGTCCAGAATCCAGGAAAAGGGATTCGAATGGAGAATCATGGACATACTAGTGTTGAATGCTTTACTAATGCTGATTGGGGTGCTAGTCTGACAGATAGACGATCTACATCTGGTTACTCGATATTTATTAGAGGAAACTTGATATCGTAGAAGAGCAAGAAGCAAAGTGTGATAACACGATCAAATTCAGAAGCAGAATATCGAACTATTGTTTATGGCACACCAAAGGTATTATATCTTAAGAATATTCTATAAGAACTGGGAGAAGAAGCAGGATCTAAAGCAGCAGATATGTTGTATGATAACCAGTCTGCTATCTATATTGCTACTAATCCTGTATTTCATGAAAGGACAAAGCACATTGAAATCGACATCCATTTTGTCCGTGATTAGTATACAAAGAGGATGATTGACATCTACGCTCCAGCTTTGAGGGAGAGTGTTAAGTATTGAGTAGTATTGGACTTTAGTTCCACATTGGTTAGAATAATAGTGAGAGTGATTAGCCTCTCATATATATATGTAACTCTATCTTTAATAAAGCTTATCCCATTGTTCCAACTCTACGGTTAGTCTTTTTCGTTCAATTGTTCTTGCCGAATTGATCGGAAAAGACCCCCAATTTCGATATCGGTCATCAGATCGGGACATGCCAAACCATATTTGTACCGGCCGTATTGGATCAATATCAGCCGATATTGCAAATTATGATTTGAACACGAGCCAAAATTCCAACACTTCCTTCATTTTCTCGTGTAATTATGTAGTGTGAAATATATTATTAGTAAGCATGATTTGAACATGAGCCAAAATTCCAACACTTTCAAATATATTTTAACTTATTTTATGTTCTAATGTGTTGCTTCGATCGTTTGCTAGCGTTTTTTGACACCTCCTGCCTCAGCCAATGCCAGGCTTGTACATATTCAGATTTTAGTGGTAGAACGTATGGAAGAAAAGGAAAACTAGGGCTGTCATCATTCATAGAAACTCAAAAGAAATAGTATTACATATATATATATAGAGAGAGAGAGACACTGCCTGTGAACGTCCACATGTCCAATGCTTATTTGTTACAAGTTAAAGAAACCACTTAGCATCCCATTATGTTCTCAAGTTACATCTTCTTCCCCTCTTCTCTATGGAACTGCTGTTGAAGCGTCCATGACTGGTTATTGATCTTCTCATGCGGACAAGCAAGCATGATCCATCCATGTCAACTTAAGCTCCGCCATTGTTTCTTTCGCAGCAACCATGTTGGCAAGTTAATATATCACCATAGATTTCTCATGGTTGACAGCTTGGAGCCATGCTAGCTGACAATCTTTGCAAGTCAACTCCTCAAAGATCCCATTGTTTCAGCATCGTTCATGTCTGTTCACGTGTTCACAACTAAGAGCACAAGACAGGCGGTATAGAGACCCTGGGCGCAGCCGCGCAGGTTTCAGCATCGTTCATGTCTGTGCACGTGTTCACAACCAAGAGCACATGACCCACGATATAGAGACCTTGAACGCAGCTGTGCAGGTTGGTATTCTGAGTCCCATGCTCGGAGATAACCAGTGAATGGATAGGTTCATCAATAGGTATAACTAACTGGGAGTTTGGCACCAGTTGGGAGTTGTTGTTGTCATTGTCCTCCTCAGCAAGAGCTCAAGTTGCACATGTTTTCCTCATCGGCACGAGCCTGTGGAGGCCATCTTTAGGACTTTTCGCAAGTTCCACATGACAGGTATAACAAAGGAAGAAATTGAAGAGCAATAGGCTCATTTGATAAGGAAATATGGATGGAGCCATGGAGGGGAGGATGAGAGGAGACGATTTGTTATGGTGGATATGATGTTGCATGTGGCTTTTATTTATTTACTTTTCTATGGTTCATTTTCCTTTTAAGCTGATAACAAAGAATGGAATTAAAGGAACATAAGCAATGTTATCATCCTTATTTAATGGACGTTATATATATATATATATATATATATATATATATATATATATATATATATGTGCCTCCTTTGTCTGGAAAGAATGGCGACACTAGAGCTTCCAATGCAAACGGTTTGGGTATTCTTCCGCTTCCAATGGCGACACTATATATATATATATATATATATATATATATATATATATATGTGCCTCCTTCGTCTGGAAAGAATGGCGACACTAGAGCTTCCAATGCAAACGGTTTGGGTATTCTTCCGCCACCGACTACTCCCCTGGTTGGCGATGATGGAGGAGAGCTACCTGCTCAAAGGGCTACTGGCGATGAAGATCGGCAAGGATGGACTAAGGTCTTGAAGCGGAGGCACAGACGACCGGAGCACCCTAGCGTTGGCAGGATGGCTTGGTCAACGATGGCAAGCGAGTTGATGGTGCCATCAGTGCCTCGGGAAGCACCAAAGGAGGGCAAGAAATCTGGGTTTCTGTTGTGATAGTGGCAGATGCTGGACCTGCTGCTTGTCTGCAAGTGTTGGGAGCCATCGTGTGGGTTCCACAAGGGGAGAGGGGGATACACCCGAAGGACAGACGTGTGCTTCCCTGGGATGGCACAAGGCACCCTGTAAAGCAGACTTCTATGGAAGTCTCCTCTTCCCAAACTCAATCATGGACGAAAGTTTGTAAACGTGCGACGACCACGACGCGGTGGCACTCCAGTACGTCGAACCAGTGATGATCGGAGGAGAGCGAGTGGCAGATATCTCCATTGATGGTCTGGCTGAGACGATGGCGTGCTGGATACTGACGCTTGTTCTCTACGTCATTGGTTTTCGTCCCTGGTATTGCCACCTTTGGGAGTATTCATTAAGAGTGTGGAGGCCTGGAGGGTCAATGGTAGTATTCTCACATGAGAACGGCTTCTTCCCAGTCAAGTTTGGACTTGAGAAATGTCACGCCCCGAGTCGGCAACGTTCGTCCCCGATGTTAATTTTGCCGATTCGATCGTCCTCGCTAAGGCGTGATGCCGCACGAGCCTGGAGTTGCGCTCGTGCAAGGCAAGATGACAAGTTCTCAAACGATTATCTTTTGATTTTGATATTAATACGCCAAGTCGAAACTTCACAAATCACATCAGAATATAAGACGCAGTATAGGAAGATAGAAATGCTTTTCATTCATAGCTTGCAACGAAGTGCAAGTCGTAATTTACATTGGATGCCGTTGCGGCTACATTGATTGAAAACAGAAAGAAATACATTCGACAAGTTGCCTGAACTACGCTTGCCGTCCCATACATTCGCCCTTTATACATAAGCCGTCGACTTGAATTGGCTTCAAAATACTTCAGCATAGGAAGAGCTTCAAAACGCCTCTCCGCACTTCAGCTTCGTTTTAGGTTGGAGCGCCCGCCGCACCTGGGGAAATTGGGGGAGGGGATTAGCACACTTGCTAAGTGGACGAGACGAACCAACTCGTCTAAACCGACTCTGATTGTTAGGGTTGGCATGCTTTAGAGTTGTCTTTCTATTAGAACTAAATGAATTCAGTTCATATTCAATAGCCGTCTTTGAGTAATAAAGCATACAGTATAACATCGCAGTTTTCATATTTCTTACCACGGCCGTGCTCGTCCCTGCATGAAAACAGAGATAATATTTACCCTGCATAAGACAATAGGTGAGCATGAAACTATCTTATATGCGGTCATTGGTGCTACGTACCACTAGGGACTTAATCGAAGTTGGCATGCGACGCTACCCTTTCAGCCTAGGTTGCAAGTCTTACTGAAGGTCCCGCATGCATCGTGCCGAAGCACGATAAATTATTCCCCCTAGGACGAATCGGTTCCGATGCCCCGGATACCGTTTCGAGGAAACGAACTTGTGCACAAGCTGTCCATGACCATGCCTATGTGCGAACAATTTAATGCATGCAAAACATTTTGTATAGCGCGGACAGTATCCAACGACATTATCATTTGCGGCAACTCATGCATCGATTCATTTTCCCCGAAGCCATACACTCGATTTAGCGTCCCGTAGGCACCAAATTGTCCGAGGCATCATAACCCATGTTCAACGTTTCATAATATTTTGCAGCACTTGAAATAGTCTATCTTTTTCCGTAAACCTTAAACTTTCTGGTTTATGTGAAAAACTTGTATTTGTAAATCGATACGTTTTTCCCGAGTTCTTGACTTAGTGGATTGGCATGCAATTAACTTGGCATCGTTCGATTTGAATGGATTCGAAGCAAGGAATAAGTTTGCGGGACAGAATAGAAAAGAAGGCCGAATCACCCACCGATTACTTTGCTTCGTGCCGATCGTCCAAGCGCTACGCAACGTCAATCCTTAGTTACGCGAGCTCCTGCAATGGCACCTACGCTTTGTTAGAATTCCTTCTTTTTTCCTTGCATCGAAATTGTAATTGCATCCTTGAAAACGACGCGAAAGCACTTCAATCAAGCCCAGCGGCAAAGCTCCAAGAAAACCATACAGCGGTCCGGTCCCGTCGAAGGGACTCTTATAGAGAGCTCGCGCGCCGAGACGCAGCCCGCTGCATCTAGGACTTGTTTCAACAGAAGTCGTTCCATTAGTTGGATCGATTCTCGTATCTTCCGTCCAAATCGAATTGAATCGATGCCGCAAGGCGTTATCGTTTACCAAGTTTAGCGATCGAGTCAGATGGCCATCTAAGTTCCCGGCCGATCTGACTCGGCGCTAGCATATTATGAAGTTCCGTCGCCTATCGAAAGCGGGGCGCTACATAATATACCACTAAGAAAAAGTTTCGTCCCGAAACTTAAGAACAAGGGTCTGACCTTAATTTAGACAAACAACGCGGGGTACTTCTCTTTCATCTCCGCCTCCATCTCCCACGTCGACTCCTCGACTGAATGGTTCCGCCAAAGCACGCGGACAAAGGACATCGACCGATTGCGTAGCACTTTCTCCTTGCGGTCCAAAATTTGAATAGGCACCTCCGAGTAAGACAAGTCAGTACGTAGCTCCAACTGATCGAAGCTAACCACATGACTTGGATCGTGCACGTATTTTCGAAGTTGTGAAACGTGGAAAACATCGTGCACATCAGCTAAGGCAGGAGGTAGTGCGATCCGATAAGCAACCGTCGCAACTCGCTCAATGATCTCTAAGGGGCCTACAAATCTCGGGCTCAACTTGCCTTTAACGCCGAACCGCATCACTCCGCGCATGGGCGTTACTTTCAGAAACACATGGTCCCCGGCCAAGAACTCTAGCGGTCGTCGACGAAGATCTGCGTAGCTCCTTTGTCGACTTTGCGCGATGCGGAGTCTATCTCGAATCAAGCGGACCTTTTCGACGGCCTGCTCCACCAGTTCCGGTCCAAGCACTTGTCGCTCTCCGACTTCATCCCAGCATATCGGCGAACGACACTTCCTCCCGTAGAGCGCTTCGTATGGAGCCATCTGAATGCTCGACTGATAACTGTTGTTATACGCAAACTCCGCAAGCGGCAAATGCGTATCCCAACTAGTCTTTAGGTCGATCGCACACAGACGCAATATATCTTCTAAGATCTGATTGACCCTCTCCGTCTGACCATCTGTTTGGGGATGGTACGCCGAACTAAAGTTCAGTTTGGTCCCCATCGTCGCTTGGAGGCTCGTCCAGAAACGCGATAGGAATCGCCCGTCTCTGTCCGAAATTATTGAGGCCGGCACCCCGTGCAGTCGAACAATCTCATCGAAGTAGATTTGCGCTAACCGATCGACGCTCCATCCTACTTTAATTGCGATGAAGTAAGCCGACTTGGTCAATCTATCAACAATGACCCAAATCGCGTCATTCCCCCGCGGCGTCTTCAGAAATCCCACAATGAAATCCATCGAGATATTGTCCCACTTCCACTCGGGAATTGCGATGTTCTGCAGCTCTCCGCCGGGCCTCTGGTGTTCCGCCTTCACCTGCTGACACGTCATGCATTGCGATACGAACGTAGCCACGTCTTTCTTCATGCCGTGCCACCAAAAGTTTGTGCGCAAGTCCTTGTACATCTTGGTGCTCCCAGGATGTAACGAGTACTTCGCATAATGCGCCTCCGTCAGAATTTCTTTTATGAGTTCGGCAGTTTCAGGAATGCAGAGCCTTCCCTTTAATTGCATCGTCCCGTCTCCGTCTTCCGCAAAGTCAGTCGCCCTTTCCGTTGAAATCAGCTCGCGCATCTTCTTCAGGAATGAGTCGTCCTCCTGTGCGGTCTTTATCTTGCTAAGCAGGCTCGATCCTAACTTCAGTTGAGCTAGGTGCAGGTGTCGATACTCAATTTCGAGTTCGATACCCATCGCTTCAAGGTCTTGCCGTATTTCCTTGTTTAAGGCCAGTGTTCCCATAAACATTCTGCTGAGTGCGTCGGCCACCACGTTTCCCTTGTCCGGCGTATACTCGATCGTTAGCTCATAATCTTTTATGAGTTCGAGCCATCGTCGCTGTCGTAGGTTGAGTTCTCGTTGCGTAAACAAGTACTTCAGGCTTTTATGATCTGTGTAGATTCTGCATGCCACACCATAGAGATAGTGCCGCCATAACTTCAACGCAAAGACGATCGCCGCCAATTCTAGGTCGTGCGTCGGGTAGTTTTTCTCGTGCTGCTTCAACTGTCGTGAAGCGTAGGAGATGACTTTGTCTCTCTGCATGAGTACGCACCCGAGGTCAGTTCCCGACGCATCGCTGAATATCTGAAAGCCTTCTGGACCGTCTGGAAGTGCAAGGATTGGAGCTGAGACGAGCCGTTGCTTCAACTCTTGGAAGCTGGATTCACAGTCGTCGCTCCATTCAAATACTACTCCCTTCTGGGTGAGGCGAGTCAGAGGCGACGCTAGTTTTGAGAAGCTTCGCACGAATCTACGATAGTAGCCCGCTAAGCCCAGGAAACTTCGAATGTCGCTAGCCGAGGCAGGTCGTTTCCAATCCACCACCGCATCAATCTTCTTTGGGTCCACCGCGACACCTTCGGCAGAGATTACGTGCCCGAGAAATGTCACGCTACTCATCCAGAACTCGCACTTACTCTGCTTGGCATATAGTTTGTTTTCACGCAGAATCTGCAGTACCGTCTTCAAATGTTCCGCGTGCTCTTCCCGATTCTTTGAATAGACAAGGATATCGTCGATGAATACGACTACAAATTTATCGATTTGAGGTTGGAAGACTCGGTTCATCAGATCCATGAAAGCGGCCGGGGCATTCGTCAAACCGAACGGCATGACGAGGAATTCGTAATGACCATATCGAGTGCGGAAGGCAGACTTCGATACGTCGTCGGACTTGATCTTCAGTTGATGATAGCCTGAGCGAAGATCGATTTTTGAAAATACTGACGCGCCTTGCAGTTGGTCAAACAAGTCGTCGATTCGCGGCAAAGGATACTTGTTTCGCACGGTCGCCTTGTTGAGTTCCCGATAGTCGATGCATAGCCGCAACGACCCATCCTTCTTCTTTACAAACAATACGGGAGCTCCCCACGGAGAGACGCTAGGGCGAATAAATCCGCGGTCTAGCAACTCTTGTAATTGCACCTTCAGCTCCTTCAGTTCTGCTGGAGCCATTCGGTAAGGCGTCTTTGATATCGACCGTGTATCCGGAAAGGTGTCGATGCTGAATTCAATTTCTCGATCCGGCGGCATCCCGGGCATCTCGTCAGGAAAAACGTCGGGAAAGTCTGCCACAACATCAGTCTGCATTGTGTTTGTATTATCCGTCCGCGTGTCTCGAACTGATGCCAAGTATCCCGCGCAGCCGGAACGCAGCATACGCCTTGCCGAGATTGCCGATACCATCATCGCCGTCTTCGAGGCCGTACCGCACGAATATGAGAACTCTGTCTCGCCAGGAAGACGAAACACCACTCTCTTCTCCGCGCACTCGATTGTTGCACGACAAGCGCCCAACCAATCCATGCCCAGGATTATGTCGTAATCTTTGATGTCTAGCACGACGGCATCCAAGGATAGATATCTTCCCCCGATGCAAATGTGGCCATCCCTACAAATAAAGTTTGCAGGCATATCGACTCCCGACGGAGTGCTAACGCTAATATTTATATCTAGTGATTGCATGGTTATTTTATTTTCTTTCGCATAATCAGCAGATATAAAGCTATGCGTCGCACCCGAATCGAATAGGACTCGAGCAGGTATATCTTTGTAGAGTAATATACATGTTACAACCGTATCGGACGCGTATGCCTCGTCCCGAGTTAATGCATAAACTCGGCCTTGAGCCCCAGGGCGTTGATTCTGTTGATTGATGGGCCCCGTATTTGCGCCATGCAGTGTCGGCGCTTTATGCGGATTCAGAATGTTCCTTGGTGGGTTATGTTGATTCTGAACATTCTGCGGGCAAAACGTTGCTACGTGGCCTACCTCGCCACACTTGAAGCATGTTCTCAGTCTACAATCGGGTTCTCGATGCCCGCGCTTACCGCATCTATTGCAGTGTGGTCCGCCATGGCCTCGGTTATCAAATGTGTTTGGACGTTTTGATACTCCCGATCCCCCAGCGTCATTAGGACGCTTGTTAAAGTTGTTGCGAACGACAGGCACGGCCCTTTGTGACATACGGCCAAAGATTCGCTCACTATCAAGTGCGGCTTCGTAGGATTCACGATAAGTTTGGCATCGTTGGTTCATGACGTCCCTACGCAGTTCTTCGTTGAGGCCTTGCTGAAAACGCTCGCACCATTCTTCTTTGTTGGGCAGGAAGGCGCCGGCAAATTTTGCAAGTTTCGAGAAGCTTGCATCATAATCTTCAACACTCATATTCCCCTGCCTCAACATCATGAACTCATCCGCCTTCTGTCGACGGATGGCGCGAGGAACGTACTGCTCAAGGAAGGCTGTCTTGAACATTTCCCAAGAAATCTTTTTGTTGGAATCGGTTTCACAGATCTCTTATTTCTTCGCCGCCCACCAGTCATGTGCTCTTAGTTGTAACTGCAGCGCCGCACAGGCCACCCTCTAGGACCCTTCGATGCAGAGGAGATCGAACAAGTCCTCCATCTCTGCGAGCCATCCTACTATCACGTCGGGCTCTGCTCGGCCGTTGAACTTTGGCGGGTTCATTTTGCGAAACTCCTTCACTTTGAACATGGAAGGAGAGTTCATCATTTGCGGGGAGCCATCTTCCTCCTCGTCTTCTTCTTGATCACCTTGCTTTTCCTCGGGCTCTTCGTCCGTCGTCTTGGTATTGCCCGCCATTCTGCTCACTATCTGAGTCAGGGCATTCATCTGTTTTTGTTGCGCCTCAAATTGGGCTTTGAATTGTGACTGAAGCTGTTGCTGCTGCAGTTCCATCAACTGTAGCATCTTCTCCATAGTCGTCTCGCTAGGGCCAGTGCTTTTTGTGCTCGACGTACTATCCACGGTTTGGTTTGTTGTGCCGGCGATTTTCTTATCTCGCTTAGTCATTCCTACAAATAGTGCAAACCCGTTAGTATTTTTCAAAAATATCTACGGGCTCACCTGTATGGAACTTGTATTTCACGCAGCATGCCGACAAGTATTCAATCGAGCCATCGCAACGGACATTCCAACAATGAAACATATTTCGAAAATCCGAGGAAACATAACTGAGCTCTGATACCAATTTGTTACGTCCCGAGTCGGCAACGTTCGTCCCCGATGTTAATTTTGCCGATTCGATCGTCCTCGCTAAGGCGTGATGCCGCACGAGCCTGGAGTTGCGCTCGTGCAAGGCAAGATGACAAGTTCTCAAACGGTTATCTTTTGATTTTGATATTAATACGCCAAGTCGAAACTTCACAAATCACATCAGAATATAAGACGCAGTATAGGAAGATAGAAATGCTTTTCATTCATAGCTTGCAACGAAGTGCAAGTCGTAATTTACATCGGATGTCGTTGCGGCTACATTGATTGAAAACAGAAAGAAATACATTCGACAAGTTGCCTGAACTACGCTTGCCGTCCCATACATTCGCCCTTTATACATAAGCCGTCGACTTGAATTGGCTTCAAAATACTTCAGCATAGGAAGAGCTTCAAAACGCCTCTCCGCACTTCAGCTTCGTTTTAGGTTGGAGCGCCCGCCGCACCTGGAGAAATTGGGGGAGGGGATTAGCACACTTGCTAAGTGGACGAGACGAACCAACTCGTCTAAACCGACTCTGATTGTTAGGGTTGGCATGCTTTAGAGTTGTCTTTCTATTAGAACTAAATGAATTCAGTTCATATTCGATAGCCGTCTTTGAGTAATAAAGCATACAGTATAACATCGCAGTTTTCATATTTCTTACCACGGCCATGCTCGTCCCTGCATGAAAACAGAGATAATATTTACCCTGCATAAGACAATAGGTGAGCATGAAACTATCTTATATGCGGTCATTGGTGCTACGCACCACTAGGGACTTAATCGAAGTTGGCATGCGACGCTACCCTTTCAGCCTAGGTTGCAAGCCTTACTGAAGGTCCCGCATGCATCGTGCCGAAGCACGATATATTTTCCCTAGGACGAATCGGTTCCGATGCCCCGGATACCGTTTCGAGGAAACGAACTTGTGCACAAGCTGTCCATGACCATGCCTATGTGCGAACAATTTAATGCATGCAAAACATTTTGTATAGCGCGGACAGTATCCAACGACATTATCATTTGCGGCAACTCATGCATCGATTCATTTTCCCCGAAGCCATACACTCGATTTAGTGTCCCGTAGGCACCAAATTGTCCGAGGCATCATAACCCATGTTCAACGTTTCATAATATTTTGCAGCACTTGAAATAGTCTATCTTTTTTTGTAAACCTTAAACTTTCTGGTTTATGTGAAAAATTTGTATTTGTAAATCGATACGTTTTTCCCGAGTTCTTGACTTAGTGGATTGGCATGCAATTAACTTGGCATCGTTCGATTTGAATGGATTCGAAGCAAGGAATAAGTTTGCGGGACAGAATAGAAAAGAAGGCCGAATCACCCACCGATTACTTTGCTTCGTGCCGATCGTCCAAGCGCTACGCAACGTCAATCCTTAGTTACGCGAGCTCCTGCAATGGCACCAACGCTTTGTTAGAATTCCTTCTTTTCCCCTTGCATCGAAATTGTAATTGCATCCTTGAAAACGACGCGAAAGCACTTCAATCAAGCCCAGCGGCAAAGCTCCAAGAAAACCATACAGCGGTCCGGTCCCGTCGAAGGGACTCTTATAGAGAGCTCGCGCGCCGAGACGCAGCCCGCTGCATCTAGGACTTGTTCCAACAGGAGTCGTTCCATTAGTTGGATCGATTCTCGTATCTTCCGTCCAAATCGAATTGAATCGATGCCGCAAGGCGTTATCGTCTACCAAGTTTAGCGATCGAGTCAGATGGCCATCTAAGTTCCCGGCCGATCTGACTCGGCGCTAGCATATTATGAAGTTCCGTCGCCTATCGAAAGCGGGACGCTACAAGAAAGATTTAAATTGGATCCTGTTGACTGGTCCATGGACGATAGGGGGGCGGCCTGATCGTGATGCGGAGGTGTGATCCGAAGACAAACTTTGAGAGGGATCGGATGTCTACAGTTCCCATTCCATCCGTCTGCCATGACTCCCTCCACAACTAAGGAACCCCCCCGACTATTATAAAGAAGACTAGTTTGGTCGGGACCCCGTTTAAAGCGGATCTGCCTATAGTCCAGAGACAAAGATTAGGATGTTCTCGTGTATTTATCGAAGCGGATGCCAAGGATGTGCTCAGGGGCGGCCCTGGCCCAGGGCAAGCCGGGCGACGGCCCAGGGCCCCCTGACGAAAGGGGACACCAATATGGAACTATCTACAATAGAACTAGTATGTATAATGTGTCTTTTTTAACAAAAAGTATTGTGGTGTAGTGGTTATATTTAAGAGGTTCTTGGTTCAAATCTTGACTACAACAATTTTTTTGTTTTATTTATACTTTTTTTCTACATTATGTATGAGGGTCCATTTTGGAAGTTTTGCCTCGGGTCCCCATCAGCTCAGGGCCAGCCCTGGATGTGCTGCTGCCGATGATCAAAGTCCGGCTCCTGAATGGCTTGCTCATCTCCTAGGTGGTATAGTGCGAATGGGTCCCCCAAGATGTGGTCTGTGTAAGAGCTTTGGGCATATGTCCAACCACTGCTTGGAGAAGGATAACCTTCTTACTTCGCCAATATGCCAGGAAGCATATGCGAGTATTCAAAATGGAAGCACAGGGGGAGTACTAGCTACTTATCGGGGGAGTACTAGCTACTGATCGGGAAGCTCATGAGACTATAACGATCGGCGCCTAGGCATTAGGCGGCCCTAGGCCGAACCGAAAACCCTTTGTTCGGCTGCTTGTGTGGTTGTTTGGTCCTGCTCGGCGTCTAGGCGGCTTGTGCAGGTTTTCGGATTTTAAGATTTTTTATGTTTATTTATATTATGGATATGTTATTTGGATTTTAAGATTAAGGTTGGATTTGGGTTTAGAACATTGAAATTTAAATTTTGAAATTTGTATTATAGATTTTTGATGTTAGTTGTATTGTGAATAGTGTTGATGATTTTTTTATTTATTAAGTGTGCTTCATTATGATATAACATACAAGGGAGTAGTAGGAGAGGGGGTAGATTATGTTCGGCACCTAGGCGCTAGGCGGCCCTCCTTCGTATCGAATCTGCATAGCGAATTTTAGAACACTGGGTATGGGACCTACGGACCGGGTTCGGCCTTCGGGCCGTATATGGGTCTACGGGCCGAGTATGTACTTTTCGGAGCTGAGTTGTATACCCTTTGGGATAGTGGTTGTGTTAGAGTCACATCTCGCCACTGATGGCCCTAACAGGTTGAGTTTGTGACTTTAGTTGAATAAAAATTACCTTATATATATATATATATATATATATATATATATATATATATATATAACTTGGTAATTGTGTCGAACGTTTCCACTGGAAATTGATCTCCTGACCACTCGGGCTGCATGCCTCATCACTACAACTTGGCTGGAGGGTCGTTGGCATATATATGGGGAGGGATCAGGATCTCCACTCTTATGTATCAAGAAAATTTTTCATGATCACAGCCGTTGGATCTTGTTTAAGTCATATAATCTTAACCATTTATTTGAACCATTCAAATCAATGGTTAAGAGTTTGGTTCAAATCAATGGTTAAGAGTAGATGACTTAATCATTCAAATTAATGATTAAGATTAGATGACTCAAACAAGATTCAAAATTAGTGATCATGGAAAATTTTGGGAATACATAAGAGTGGGGATCTCGATATATATATATATATATATTTTTTTTTTTTTGGGGATCTCGATATATATATATATATATATATATATATATATATATATATATATATATATATATACTTGAACCCTTGTAACAAACTGGGGTTCTGCTTTGCATTGCCTTCATATGGAAAAACGTTAGTATAAATAAGAATTCTCTCTGAACCAGAGTTCCAGTTTAGATAGACTTCCTGTTACACATGGCAAACCAGAATTCCTGTTGCTCTGATCTCTTTTTTCTGATGATTTTCTACAAGTTCATTTAGTATCATCTATTCCCAAGTAAATCATCAGTCATCAAAATCCTCTAAATTCTATAACTTGCCGTATGCCTGGCACCTTATAGTGACATTGTAGCTTTGCTTCTTAACGTGTTAACAGGTATCGCTCACCCTACTGGAGATACATAGCTGCCATGCGCATCCAGGTGGCGTGGAGATACAGGAAGAAGCGTTTAAGTCGAGCAAATACTTCCCTAACCAGGAGATGATCCAGTCAAACTCTTACTTCTGGGAAACACTAGTAAGTTATAACAGTATAAATACATTTTGTATGTAGCAATATGCTTCCCTACTTAAGTTATGCTCAGAGTAAGTACAAGCGTGAGTAGAAGAAACCCTTAAAAGAATGTACATATTTGCAAAGTTCCTAGAGTCTGCAAAAGTTACTCGATAAATTGTAAATTAGAGGATATCATATTGGCCATTGAAGAGAGAGAGAGAGAGTGCACCAGATGTACTACCATGTGAATGTAAACTATGTATTGCCTTTTCTTGTGGTAATCCCAAAAGTTACCAGAAAAGTCACAGCGAGAGAACATATTTGTCACGTTTGTGTTGCATATGAACTATATTTGCATCCTTTGTTCTAATCCTAAACTGTTTAATATATAGCGAAGCCACTTTGCAAATTCATTCAAAATGCAATAATAATAAAAATATGTACTGCGACACTTTTTGCGTAAAATCATTTGTATGGAACCTGACTGTTGCTTTCATTGGTGCCTGGGCAAGAGAATCCTTGAAACCCAGGTTATGGAGAATTTGTTTGGTGAGTCCGTCCAATGGTATAATGGCACATTGGTAATATCAAACTATTTTTGGTAAATCATATCTTAATGATATTTGGCGATTGTTTGATTAGTTTCTTTTTTGGTTTTGTTATTACCTTATGTCATTATACCATTGGACGGACTCACCATTCACGCAGGTTATGGTGGTCTGCTGTCATCTGCGACAGCGACAGAATTGTGCGTATTTTCTTTTGCAAGTGATTCATGTGAAGGTATGTAGTTGTGTTCTTTATGCAGTTTGCTGTTGGAACTTTATATTATAGAGTTTGCATTGAGCTGCTTCCATTGTCTTTGTTAACATCATTACTTGGCAAATGTAATGGTAATAGTACGAGTGATGACAACATGGCCTCGTGAAGAAGTTGCAAATGTCACGTCGGAGGGGTGCTCGCGGTCGAGGTCGAAGTCGAGGTCGCCGGAGCTGCCTCAAGCTCGCGGTCGAACTCGAAGTTGCCAGAGCCACCGCGAGTGAGAGAGAGAGCTCGACAATGATTTTGCGGAGCCGTCTTGAAGTTGCCGAGCCTTTCCCACCATCGTAGCCCTCTTTCTTAGGTCTGGCCGGCTTCACGAAGTCACCGGAGCCGCCTCGAGATCCGGTGGCGAGTGAGAGAGAGAACGAGTGGCCGTGAGAAAAGAAGATAGGGTAGGCGAGAAATCATAATAATAACAACAAAATTGTTAAAAAAATTAGTACATACACAAAATAATAATAATAATGAATAATACTAGTTGGGGGACAAAAATAATATATAATGAATAATACTAGTTGGAGGTAACTTCAGTATATTCAAAAGTGGAAAATCATATTCATTTTCAACTACCACTTCAAAACAATCCAAACGAAGGAATTACAAAAAGTTAATACTTTCTGACTCATTTTAACAATCATCTAAACGAAGGAACTCATAAAATATGCATACGTATTACATGCATACGTAATGCGTATGCAAACTTTCTACTTTCAAATTTTTACTTCACTGCACTGCACCGAACCAAACAGGTCCTAGGTGGAAGTTCAAAATTTTCACGTTTGATTCCCACAGTTACCATGTACCTGAAGTCATTGTACTACAGAAAACAGTGTTGTAAGAACTAGACCGGACCGGCGATTGGACAAGGACCAATCGGTTTATACCAAAAATCGGTCTGGTCCAACTAAAATCGGATCTTTTAAAAAATCGTCAATTTTTTTTTTTTTCAAAATCGAGGTTCAACCGGTGAACGGTCGAATCAGCCAAAATTGATTTTTTTTTTTTTAAATAAAAAAACATTAACACTATTTGATTCTTCGTTTGGTTTTGATAGACCTTACGGTTATAAAATTAAACCAAATCAACATACTAAGAACCAAACCAAACCAAACTAAGAAATAACTATGGATATCTTATCTATTTGAACCTGACCAAATCAAGTCTATTTGAACCCCGATTGAACACGGTTGAACCCCAGTACGACCTATACCAAATTTTTTTTTTGGCTCGATTGGTCCCAATTTTAAAACATTGAGAGGAAACAATAGTAAAACAATCGCTCCAACACCAACCCCTCTCTTAATTATATTTGGGCCCTTTAGAAGAAATAGAACAAAGAGAGAGACAAAGAACATATCATATTACTCTTTGCCTCTCATCTCAACTATGAGGATCAGGAGGCGGCCTCCTCTTCAGTCCTCCACTCCTTCTCTAGACCCAGAGATAGATCCATTTCTTCAACAAACATTACTAAAGGAAGAAAGAAAACCAATCCATGGCCAAAAACAGGAGGAGGAGGAGGAGGAACAAGAAGAAGGAAGCGAGATCAAGAACAATAAGAAGAAACAGCACATGTCAGGTACGTTATAGTCAATAGTTATATGTGTTCCGACGATGAACTCCAAAAACTTGGATACAAATCGAGGCGTAGATGTAGCACATCCTGCCTGGATGGGTTCAATCTCATAAGAAAAAGGAATTATTCTTTCCCAACCTACTTTGGTACAGTAGTGCAATTTTGTTCTTTCTCAACCATGGGTTGTTTAATTTGATCATGGTCTTGTCAAGGTTCTCATGGAAGAGAAGATCCAAGAACAAACAAATTAACATTGCATCCCGAAGTTATTAGTGATAAGAGGTTGGTGGATCCCCCACACTTCAACTTTCTCTTCTTTATATATATATATATATATATATATATATATATATTTTATATATATATATATATATATATATATATATATATATATATATATATATATATATATATATATATATACTAGCATATGTGCACGGCAAGGCAATATATATATACTAGCATATGTGCACGGCAAGACACGTATTTTAACATTCTTTTAATTAACTTAGGAAGACTCTTTAGGAAGATCAAAGGGTAGTCTTCCTAATTATTAAGTTGACTTTATTAAAATTAATGAACAATTTTTAATTTGTATAGACATGCAAAGGTATTTTCGGAATTCAAAATTTTCACCATCCAAGTTTTCCTATATATATATATATATATATATATATATATATATATATATTTTTATATATATATATATATATATATATATATATATATTGAAGTAATGGGTAATTGTGTCGAATTCATCTCCACTGGAGCTCGAACTTCGGACCACTTGGGCCGCATGCATCTCTCTTAACCATTAGACTAGAGGTCATTTGCATATATATATATATATATATATATATATATATATATATAGAGAGAGAGAGAGAGAGAGAGAGAGAGAGAGAGAGAGAGAGAGAGAGAGCGGGAGATGAGATGCCACCTCATGGTGAGGTGTATGTCATCCCCCATGTAATCATCATGCACTTGCACACTTTTTGGTGCATGATGATAGCATGGAGGGTGACACATAATCACCACCCATAAGGTGGCACCTCATCTCCCTTATATATATATATATATATATATATATATATATATATATATATATATATGTATATGGTTATTTAGTATTAGGTTCTCATATAATAATGGATATTATAGTTTGGATCTTGACATTGTTTAATGTTAGAGTTTGAGTCTCGAAATTACTGTTCATTAGCCTACATGAACAGTGATTCCAAAAAGTTATGCATAGTAATGTCATGTCTCTCCACTTTATATATGTAGTGTTTAAGATGATTGATTTTGCCATCCACAAAGGGCTGACGGCGCACCTTGTTGTCCACTTGCCATCTATTTTGGTGTAATCTTTCTCTCTTAAAAAAAAAAAGTATCTCAATCAAGGCCAAAAAAAAATATCCACTGTTATATAAGATCCTGATACTAATGGAAGGGTCGAGGTGCAGCCGCGTAAGCGGGAGGGGATGGAGGTGCCGCCAGCAGACCCCTCTCATCGGCTACTCCCTCTGCGGCACCACCTCGACAAAGGACGGCCCGGGGTGTTGGATTATCATATCCAAAGCTAATTTTAGTTCTCTCGATCCCTTATTGTGGATCAGTCCTCCTGGGTTCACCCGTGACATCCCGACCTCCGAATTCGGAGGGTCGTCGTAAGCAGTGAACATTGTCTAAATTCGAAGTCTTGTCCAACTTACCCCCCCCCCCCCCCACCATGCCCTGATTTCATCAGCCCTATATTACTTCTCTCTTCAAATTTTATTTTCATAGTCCTAGCAATTGAGCGGCAAAACTTTGTGTGTTAGCTTTTGAATAGTTGTCCATAATCTTACAAATGCAAATAAGCTTGATCACATTGTGTAATGGTGCAAGCACAACTTCTTTTTTTTTCTCTCTCTATCTCTCTCATCTCTTACACATGGGTTCTATCAGGTCCCACCTCTCCTCTAATCCTCCGCTACATGGACACCACCCGACCCCACCACTTATCTCCCTCCTCCAATCGAAGTCCGACACATGGCGGTTGTAAGTGTTGGAGTGGGTGGGGTTCCCAACCTATGTGGAGAAGATCCCTGAGTGCGACGAGCACCGTTCGATGTCGAAGAAGCTCGGGAAGTAGGCAACGAGGAGTTGTTGCTGCTGCTGCTAACAAAGGGGAGTTTCTGGACCTGGGCCACCGAGTTCGGGCCGAACTCGGTCCCAGGCCGAGTTCTGGCCGAACTCGGTCTGGCTGTTCCAGAACCATTCTGGCAGCCCGACACAGAGTTCTGGCCGAACTCTGTGTCGTCGGGGCTGAGCAGAAATCTGGGGTAATTTTTCACCATTGGATCTAATCAAACGGTCCGGGTTTGTTGCGGGATTAGGGAGTTCAGTTGAGATTTCCAAACCCTAATCAATTGTAACACAATTGTAGACAACACAAGAAAATAGAGAGGAAGGAGGCAAGAGTGTCATTGCAACTTTGGGAGAGAAGACGGAGGATTGAAGGTCTTTTTCGGAGGAGAATCGGATTCGGGTAATCTCTACTCGTCGTTCTTGTTCTTCGTAGCCTTGTAATCATTTTCTTGCTTCCAAGTGTTGTGGGGATCCGATTTGGATCGAAAGAAGTTTGTAGAGGGTGTAATTCTTCTATTTCATTAGTGGAGGCTTCTCAGGGTTGGACTCCGATCGTCCCGTAGTTTTTTCCGCAAGGGTTTTCCACGTCAAAAATTCTCTGTGTCTGCGTGGCTTATTTTTGGGTGTTTTTTTGGTTCGTGCGTTGTTTGCTCGGTTCTCTCGCAGGTACTCTCTAGTTTGGGAAAAGGTTTTCGCATTTTTTCCCAACAAAGTGGTATCAGAGCAAGGTTCTGAAATTCAGAAGGGTGTCAGGAGTTGACATAAACTAGAGAGGAGAGATGGACGCGAAGCCGGTGCGCATGGTGAACCTGAACGGCACCAACTAGCACTATTGGCGGAGAAAGATGAAAGATTTGCTGTTCGTCAAGAAGCTGCATTTGCCCGTATTTGCATCCGAGAAGCCCAGTGATAAATCCGAGGAGGACTGGAAATTCGAGCATATACAGGTGTGTGGATATATCAGGCAGTTCGTTGACGAGAACGTGTACAACCACGTTGCCAATATTGAGCACGCGAAGACGTTATGGGATAAGCTGGAGTCTTTGTACGCGAAGAAGACCGGGGTAAACAAGTTGTTCCTGATCCGGACGATGATGGGTCTGCGGTACAAAGATGGGGCGTCTATTACGGATCACTTGAGTGATTTCCAGGGCGTGGTCGACCAGCTGTCTTCAATGGGAGTCAAGTTCGACGACGAAGTTCAGGGACTATGGCTACTGTGTACATTGCCAGACTCGTGGGAGACCGTACGAGTATCTATGATCGCTTCTGCTCCAAAGGGCGTGGTCAGTCTGGAGTTTGCTAAGAACGGGGTGCTGAATGAAGAGATGCGAAGACGTTCTCAGGGCACTTCATCCACATCCCACCACTCAGAGGCATTGGTTTCAGAGAGCCGCGGAAGGAGCAAAAGCAGGGGTCCAGGTGGTGGCAGAGACAAGAGCAGGGGAAAGTCCAAAGGTCGGTACGAGGACTCAGAGTGTTACCACTGTGTCAAGAAGGGCCACATCAAGCGGAACTGTTTCGCTTGGAAGAGAGAGAAGAAGGGCGACAAGGGGAAGCAAGACGAGAACACTACAGCGGCGGCCTCGATACATGGAGGCGATGTGATCGTCATAGGTGATGAGGTCATTACAAATCTCGCCTGCGATGACAATTCTTGGCTGGTGGACTCAGGGGCTTCAGCGCACATATCTCACAACAGGGCACTATTTGCCACTTACACAACAGGCGACTGTGGAGTGTTGAAGATGGGCAATGGAGATGTGTCGAAGGCGGTTGCCGTTGGAGATGTGCATTTGAGAACGAAGACGGGTGCAGTTCTTGTTCTCAAGGATATTCGTCATGTCCCTGATATCCGTTTCAACCTGGTGTCGGTTGGAAGGATGGATGACGAGGGATTCTTCAGTCTCTTCGGGAACAGTCAGAGGAAGCTTTCCAGAGGTTCGATGGTGATTGCCAGAGGAAGCAAGAAGTCCGGACTCTACTATATGGAGGGGAGCGCACAGGAGACACAGGAGGTGAACACAGTCAGTGATGCGTCTACCGAGTTGTGGCACAGGCGGCTCGGCCATATCAGCGAGAAGGGGATGAGCTACTTGGTGAACATGAAAGTGATTCCAGGGCTCAAGTCTACAAAGTTGGAGAAGTGCACGCACTGTTTAGCTGGGAAGTAAAATAGGGTGTCTTTCCAAAGTCACCCAAGTTCAAGGAAGCCGGCGTTGCTCGAGTTGATTCACTCGGATGTCTGTGGTCCTATGAAGGTAAAATCTATTGGTGGTGCTTCTTACTTTGTAACTTTATTGATGATTGTTCCAGGAAGGTTTGGGTCTATGTCTTAAAGACCAAGGATCAGGTGCTGCCTACTTTCAAAGAGTTTCAGGCCTCTGTTGAAAGATAGACGGGCAAGAAGTTATTGTGTGTTCGGTCTGACAATGACGGCGAATACATCGGTCCCTTTGATGCTTATTGCAGAGAGCAGGGGATACGACACCAGATGACTCCGCCAAAGACACCTCAGCTCAGTGGTGTAGCGGAGCGCATGAACAGGACACTGATGGAGAGGGTGCGGTGTTTGTTGTCAGAAGCAAACTTGCCGGGCAGTTATTGGGGTGAGGCTCTTCTCATAGCTGCTTATGTTATTAATTTGTCTCCTAGTGCTCCTTTGCAGGATGATGTGCCTGATAAAGTATGGTACGGCAAAGAGCCGTCATACAATTACCTGCGGGTGTTTGGTTGTAAGGCCTTTGTGCATGTACCGAAGGATGAGAGGACCAAACTTGAGCCGAAGACGAGGCGATGCGTCTTTGTCGGCTACAGTCGGGATGAGTTTGGCTATAGACTCTACGACCCGGTGGAAAGAAAGCTCTACAGAAGCAGGGACGTGGTATTTGTCGAGGATCAGACCATGACCAACACTCAGAATTCCGAGACGCCTTCTGAGGCTGAGGAATTGCCTGAGTTAGAGTCATTTCGCTTCGAGCAGTTTTCAGAGGACATCGCAGAGGATCCAATTATGGGAGAGCCAGTACATGGAGTTGCTCCCAACCTTGATCATCAGCCTGCTGATGGTGGTCAGGGCGTCCCTCGGGAGGATGAGCATGCCGGGAAGGCAGTTCCTGAAGGGGAGGAGGCTGTTGGTATACAGCCAGCACCAGTGGCTCCACTGAGAAGGAGCGACAGAGATCGTCGACCATCTATGAGATACTCACCTGATGAGTATGTGCTATTGACGGACGGAGGAGAGCCCGAAAGTTTTGCAGAGGCTATGGAAGACGAACACAGGCAGGAGTGGATGGAAGCTATGCAGGAGGAGATGAGTTCCTTACACGCCAATTCCACTTATGAGCTGGTGTCACGCCCCAGAACCAGAATACTGGAGAGTGAGAGCAGACATAGCCAGCTACGTATATTGAAGTGCAGCCCACCTCGCTATACGGTCACGGCTGTCTAGATACATGAGGGTTTAACTACAAGCCAACAGTCTCTTATGGTTATGAACAATCCTAGTGTCTCAATCATAAGCAAGTAAGTAAGTGTTACAAGATGTAAGATCACCAAATATACAATAGTAAGGCGTCCCAAACATTACATATTCAGCTGATCATGAAACTAGTCGTTACAAAATGTCAGGACTAGCAAGAGTTTAGTCATACATGATCAACCCTAGGATCCGTCAATCATGTTACAGCCCGTAGGCAGACAGTAAATAAGGTACAATACGAGCTAACACGTGCTCGCCGGCTAAACGCCTCAAAAGAATAATTTTACAATAAAGTGGGAGGACAAAAAGAAACCCACTCGTTGCTAGGGTTACGCCTGGTGGTCACCATCTGGCTGGAAGACATGTGGATCCTCTGGTGCTGCTCCGATATCTGGCCACACAAAACCAGCTGGGTCAAACCCCAGAAAGAGCAAGTGCCACAAAGGAGGCTTCACTTAGGAACTAAAACCAGCATATCACAATAGAATATTAAAGATAATAAATAAAGAACTGATAATAATAGAGATAACAACAGTAAACTGAGTACGAGAAAACCATTCAAGTAGTCAGGTCACAACCCTTAAACCAAACAAGGACCGAGGTTGTAACCCTTCACCTAAATAGAAACCCGTCTCAAATACTATTGGTATAGTGAAGACAATAAATGAAGAGAGGACACAGAACTGCTCCGGAAGCCAGGTTACAACCCTTAAACCAAACAAGGACCGAGGTTGTAACCCTTCGCCTGAGCAGAACTGGACCCCTGATCTTTATTGCTAAGGCCGGTATAAATAATTAATCATGCTTGTTGAAGTAAGGTAAAACATGACGAGCATGGCATGGGGTGCAATAAGACAATAAACGAAGAGAGGACACAGAACTGCTCCGGGAGCTAGGTTACAACCCTTAAACCAAACAAGGACCGGGGTTGTAACCCTTCGCCTGAACAGAACTGGACCCCCGATCGTTATTGTTAAGGCAAGCATCAATAATCATGTCATGTCACAATCTTGCACAGGATCAGGATAAGACATGCTAGAATAAACTCCATCCAATCAATCACGGCCAATCAAGAGTACGGCTTGATACTTTTAACTAACTAGGGTTATCACAGCCTAGTTACTAGCAAGATGCAATGAGATTATCCCAACAGCCACAAGCCCTGCAGACCATCCGGTTATCCGGGTCGAATGTCCGTTTATGAAGGGTGCACCACATGACTGTGTGCTGAAAATGTGCCCTACTCGTCGGTAGGCTACAAGTCCACTTAATGTGCCCAGATAACGGGATTGCCTGTAGCTGGGAATCTCTTCATGACTACTGAATCATTCTAGTAAATTAGCCTTAGTCAATTTCAGTAGGTACCCCTGACCGTGGTACTCAGGGATCCCCATCCTAGACATGATGCAAGATAGTACCAGTTTATTCGTACAAACACAATCGCCCACGGTGTCCAGGTCTTTCATACTTGTCATGTCGTGCTAGCTGTCGCAACAGCATATCGAGGTGTATCATGTCAGGGTTACTTATCAAGAGTGCGCCATGACGGGCCACTATCGTGTTCTATCCTTATAACATTATAAATGAGAAAAGTTGCATAAATAGTTAATAACATATTCTTGAAGCCAAGGAAAAGATCTACAACTTTTATGTTGAGAGTTGGAAGAAATTCTGACCATAAATCAGCCAAATAGGACAAGAAAAACAATCAAATTAGACACTATACGGCCAAGGATGAATTGGGGGCTCATGCGGTAGTAGATGGGTACCCATCTATGCGGCTGAGTAAGTGGGTACCCATCTATGCGGCTGAGTGAAATGAATCTCATGCGGCTGGGTAAGTGGGTACCCATCTATGCGGCTGAGTAAGTGGGTACCCATCTATGCGGCTGAGTAAAATGAATCTCATGCGGCTAGGTGAATGAATCTCATGCGGCTGAGTAAGTGGGTACCCATCTATACGGCTGAGTAAGTGGGTACCCATCTATGCGGCTGAGTAAAATGAATCTCATGCGGCTGGGTGAATGAATCTCATGCGGCTGAGTGAATGAATCTCATGCGGCTGAGTAAGTGGGTACCCATCTATGCGGCTGAGTAAGTGGGTACCCATCTATGCGGCTGAGTAAAATGAATCTCATGCGGCTGGGTGAATGAATCTCATGCGGCTGAGTGAATGAATCTCATGCGGCTGAGTAAGTGGGTACCCATCTTCTCAGAAAACCTGAGAAGGATGGCCATGGAACCCTTAGCTTCCAAGCTCCATAAAACCTTCACCGTGAGTCCAAATTTGGACTTCCATAGGTCAAAATGGGGTAGAACGAAATTCTCTACAACATGGAACCATCAAAACTTGAAAATAACAATTTTAAGTAGATCAAAACCCAAGAAATTCGAAAATACTATAAACTTAGATCTACACAAATTGAGACATGGAGATTAAAAATGCCAAGTACTAAAGTGTGTTAGAATGCTGTGAAGAAGAGAATCGAACAATAAAATTTGTGTTCCTCCATGAAGCAAGATGCACTTGCCTAAGCTCTCTCTCTCTCTCTCTCTCTCTCTCTCTCTCTCACTCTCCTGGTGGTTGAAGAAGTAATAGTGGAGAAGAAGAAGTAAATGAAGAGAGAGAATGAGGGGAATGGATTAAATAAGAAGGGTGGTGGTAGGTAGGAGGGTTCACCTTGGCTCATGATGAACCAAAGTAAACCAAGCCAGCCGAACCAACCCAAGAATAAACCAGCTAATGAAATGCTAGAATAAATTAAGTAGGGAGACATGCAATACGGGTCAAATTACGTATACGTATACCAAGATACGCAATACGAACCACCGGCATTACAACTCTACCCACCTTAAAAGAATTTCGTCCTCGGAATTTAATTAAGAGGCTAGAGAGACAAGAATAAGCTATACTATCACAGGCAAGCTATACTAGGCAATCAATCAATCAACCAATCAATCATGCAAGCAAGGAATCGAAGACAAGAGGCATAAGGAAGACATTATACCTCACGAGTCAAACAGGTCGGGATATCGCGATCGGATATCATCCTCACGCTCCCACGTTGACTCACCCAAAGAGTGATGACCCCAAGCAACTCGGACTAACTTGATAGTCTTGTTCTTGAGTGTCTTCTCTCTTCGGTCCAATATAGACACGGGCCTCTCCTCATACGAAAGGTTGGTACCAACAACCAACTCCGAATGATCCAGGATGTGGCTCGGGTCTGGGATATACCGTCGCAGTTGGGATACATGGAATACGTCATGCACCTCACGTAGCGATGGTGGAAGAGCGAGACGATAGGATACATCTCCTACTCGCTCCAGAATATCGAACGGTCCTATATACCTAGGACTAAGCTTTTCCCGCACGCCGAAACGAATGACGCCACGGGTAGGCGAGATCCTAAGGAATACATGGTCGCCGACAGAAAATTCAAGGGGTCGCCGATGAGAATCGGCCCAATGACGCTGGCGATCTTGTGCAACTCGAAGATGATCTCGGACTCTTCTGACCACCTCAACTGTCTGAGCAATCATTTCTGGACCGAGCATCTGTCTCTCTCCGACATCGTCCCATGCTAGCGGGGATCGGCACTTCCTACCATACAGTGCCTCGAACGGTGCCATCTGGATACTAGCTTAGAAACTGTTGTTGTACGAGAACTCCACCAGGTGCATGTGATCTTCCCACGAACCACCGAAGTCGAGTGTACATGACCGCAACATATCTTCAAGAGTCTGGATCGTGCGTTCCGACTGGCCATCTGTCTGTGGGTGATACGCTGAGCTGAACTGGAGGCGAGTCCCCAAACTCTCTTGCAAGCTGCGCCAAAAGTGCGACGTGAATCTCGAATCTTTGTCCGAGGTGATACTGACTGGTACTCCGTGCAATCTGACAATCTGCCGAAGATACATCTCCGCTAGCTGAGCCGTCGACTGACCCACTCTGAACGGGAGAAAGTGAGCCACCTTCGTGAGCCTGTCTATGACAGCCCAAATTGCGTCTCTGCCTGCCGGGGATCTAGGCAATCCAGTCACAAAATCCATGGTTATATGCTCCCATTTCCACTCTGGAATTGGCAATGGTTGAAGTAGTCCAGCTGGTCTCTGATGTTCAGCCTTAACTTGTTGGCAGACTAAACAACGAGAGACAAACCGGGCTATCTCCCTCTTCATGCCATTCCACCAAAAGTGCTGGCGGATATCACGGTACATCTTCGTGCCACCGGGATGAATGGAATACTGCGAACTGTGAGCCTCTGTCATGATCTCATGTCTGATATCTCCACTGGGTACACAAAGATGCTTCCCATGTCGAAGGGTACCGTCTTCATGGATACATAACTCTGGTCTTCGTCCTGCCTCACACTCTGCTCTGAGTTGCTGAAGCTTGGAATCTGCTGACTGCGCCATCCGGATCCTCTCGACGATAGTGGACTGAACTTGCATGCTGGCCATCAATGCCATACTGGAAGGGAGGACAACTTCTATACCCATCTTCTGAAGATCGGCTAACAGCTCTGGTTGCGCTGTTAGGAAATAAACTCCGGCTCTCCTGCTCAATGCATCTGCAACAACGTTGGCCTTCCCAGGATGATACTGCAGGTTGACATCATAATCCACAAGTAGCTCTAGCACCTTCTCTGACGCATATTAAGGTCCTTCTGGGTGAAAACATACTTCAGACTCTTGTGGTCGGTGAAAATCTCCACCCTATCTCCATACAGGTAGTGTCTCCACAACTTAAGTGCAAACACTACAGCTGCCAGCTCTAAGTTATGGGTTGGGTAATTCCTCTCATGATCACGAAGTTGTCGTGACGCATAAGCTATTACCTTCCCATGATGCATCAGAACACATCCTAAGCCTCTGCCTGAAGCATCACAATACACTGAGAATCCTCCGGTTCCATCTGGAAGCGTGAGAATAGGACCCGTCATCAAGCCTCGCTTCAACTTCTCAAAAGAATCCTGGCACTCTGTTGTCCAAGCAAACTGCACATCCTTGCGGGTCAACTGGGTCAATGGCGCTGAAATCCGAGCAAAGTCTGAAACAAATCGCCGGTAGTAGCCGGCCAATCCAAGAAAACTGCGAACTTCTGCGACTGTACTGGACACTGGCCACGACTCAATAGCCACGATCTTCTGGGGATCTACCTCCACTCCTCCTCGGGTGATGATATGACCCAAGTACGAAATGCGATCGAGCCAGAACTCGCATTTACTAAACTTGACATACAACTTGTGCTCTCTGAGAATCTGGAGAACCACACGGAGATGCTGCTCATGCTCCGCCTTACTCTTGCTGTAGACCAGGATGTCGTCTAGGAACACAATCACGAACTGATCCAAATAAGGCATAAAGATACGATTCATGAGGTCCATGAATACTGCCGCCGCATTGGTTGCTCCAAAGGGCATAACAAGGAACTCCCAATGCCCATACCGGGATCTAAAAGTTGTCTTCGGGATGTCCTGCTCTCTGACTCTGATCTGATGGTACCCTGATCGCAAGTCAATCTTCGAGAACACTGCTGCCCCTTGGAGTTGATCAAACAAGTCATCTATCCTCGGGAGAGGGTATCTGTTCTTGATTGTCACTGAGTTCAAGGTACGATAATCTACACATAACCTGGACGTACCATCCTTCTTTTTCACAAGAAGCATCGGGGCTCCCCAAGGCGATCCACTAGCACGAATGAATCCCTTGGTTCTGAGTTCTTCAATCATCTTGTACAATATCTCTAGCTCTGATGGCGCCATCCTGTAGACTCTCTCTGACACTGGTGCTGTTCCGGGAATCAAGTCGATGGTAAACTCGATCTCTCGCTCTGGCGGCATCCCTGGAAGCTCTTCTGGGAAAACATCTGAAAACTCTTCGACTATCCGAGGTAACTGTACTACGGCTACTGCCATCCGCAACACTGGAGGAGAAGGTTCAACTGCGCCTCGGGAGAAGGAAAACTCCGTCTCGCCTGGAATGCTAAAAATAACCCTGCCAATGTGGCAGTCTATCCTAGCATACTGGTCCCTCAACCAATCCATCCCTAAGACCACATCATAATCGGCCATCGGGAACTCTATCAATCTAGCGGAGAATTCTCTACCGCTAACTACGATCCGACACGAGAAAAATACCCTATCTACTCCCACAAGTCCGTTACCAGTAAGTATATTGAGCCTTACTGATAATGACTCGGGCTCCAGTCCTACCCGTGTCGTGAATCGTGCAGACATAAATGAATGCGAGGCACCAGAATCAAATAATACTGAAGCTGGAAAGGTGTTGACGAGAATAGTACCTGCCACCACCTCACATGGTGCTACTCCTTCCTCTCCCATGGTCAAAGCCAGCACTTAACCATGTCCTCTGGGTGCGGGTCCCCTCTGCTGAAAATTTCTCTGCCTGCTTTGGATCTGGGCTTGGGCTTGGGCATACTGCTGCGGTCTCTGCTGCTGGAATGCCTGGGCCTGCGTCGGCAATGGCCTCGGGAACGGGTACTGCAGCTGCTGCTGCGGCTGGACTGGTGCTGGTCCTCTAACTGAAGGGTTAGAGAAGGCCGACGAACTCCCCCTGTTCGGGCAGTTCCCAACCCTGTGGTCCGGGGCACCACAAACCAAGCACAAACCCTGTGCTCTGTGACACTCTGATACCACATGTCCTGGCTTCCCGCAGTGTGAACATCCCACTGTGGAAGACTGCTTCTACTTCTGCTACTAAGGGTGCGTCGGGGTTGAATGTTGAACCGACGTCACTGAGACTGCCCGCCTCGGAGCTCCAATAGTCAAGGCCCTGGCTGCCGGGGCTGGCGCCGAAGACTGATTCATCTGACCGTGGGATCGCTTCTGACCTCCGATCCTATCTACGATCCTCTGGGAGGTATACTCATGCCTCCTAGCTGCTCTCAATACTGCATCAAAAGTCTGATGCTCAAACTGCTCTACTGCCAATAAAATCTCTAGGTGGAGCCCCTGCTGGAACCGCTGGGCTCTATCGAACTCGGTCGCCACCAAGGTGGGAGCAAACCGACTAAGCCTGGAGAACTCGGTCGCATATCCATCGACCGTCCTGCCCATCTGCTTCAGATTTGTAAACCTCGTCTGTAGGTCATACCAAGCTACAACATCAAAATACTTGGTCTGGAATCTCTTCCTGAATACTGCCCATGAAATAGGGGCGACTAATCCATCGGCCTGCGCTGCCCACCAGCTGCGGGCAAGATCTAGTAACTGCAGGCGCACCACGGCCACCTTCTCGTTCTCTGGAGTCCTGGCTGCTTCTAGAATCACCTCTGTGTCCTGAAGCCATGCATCTGCAGCGATCGCATCTTCACTGCCGTCGAAGAAGGGAGAGTTCAAGCGCTTGAAGCTGTTGGCCGCGCTATTACCCTGATGACCGCCTCTGGTCAAAGCATCTGCCACCGCCTGGTGCAAGGCATCTCCGCGACGATCCTGGGACGCTAATAGGGACCTGATGAGACCCACTAAAGTGCCATCATCAGGCTCTGCAGGCTGGACGGACTGAATTGGTGGCTCTCCTCCGGTAGGCATGACTCTGGAGGCTACTCCTGAATGTTGGGCTTGATCTCCGGGTTGCTGCTGGTCCACAAGAGGTGCTCCGTCTTGCTGATTGGCAGATCCAGGAATAATGCCGCTGAAGAAGACGACATAGGGAACAATAAGGAAGGACCAGGACAGATCAACGATACAAGCATGTGATCAGGTCAAGATTACAGGGATTCAGAAGATACGAGCAGAGATCAAGGGCGAGTACTGATTGAGACATCTATTCGGTAAACCCTCACATATCTTGATTTACAAGACCTGCATGGGCCACCACTTAAACCATGTCATGCCCCAGAACCAGAATACTGGAGAGCGGGAGCAGACATAGCCAGCTACGTATATTGAAGTGCAGCCCACTTCGCTATACGATCACGGCTGTCTAGATACATGAGGGTTTAACTACAAGCCAACAGTCTCTTATGGTCATGAACAATCCTAGTGTCTCAATCACAAGCAAGTAAGTAAGTGTTACAAGATGTAAGATCACCAAATATACAATAGTAAGGCGTCCCAAACATTACATATTCAGCTGATCATGAAGCTAGTCGTTACAAAATGTCAGGACTAGCAAGAGTTTAGTCATACATGATCAACCCTAGGATCCGTCAATCATGTTACAGTCCGTAGGCAGACAGTAAATAAGGTACAATACGAGCTAACACGTGCTCGTCGGCTAAACGCCTCAAAAGAATAATTTTACAATAAAGTGGGAGGACAAAAAGAAACCCACTCGTTGCCAGGGTTACGCCTGGTGGTCACCATCTGGCTGGAAGACAGGTGGATCCTCTGGTGCTGCTCCGATATCTGGACACACAAAACCAGCTGGGTCAAACCCCAGAAAGAGCAAGTGCCACAAAGGAGGCTTCACTTAGGAACTAAAACCAGCATATCACAATAGAATATTAAAGATAATAAATAAAGAACTGATAATAATAGAGATAACAACAGTAAACTGAGTACGAGAAAACCATTCAAGTAGCCATGTCACAACCCTTAAACCAAACAAGGACCGAGGTTGTAACCCTTCACCTGAATAGAAACCCGTCTCAAATACTATTGGTATAGTGAAGACAATAAATGAAGAGAGGACAGAGAACTGCTCCGGAAGCCAGGTTACAACCCTTAAACCAAACAAGGACCGAGGTTGTAACCCTTCGCCTGAGCAGAACTAGAACCCTGATCTTTATTGCTAAGGCCGGTATAAATAATTAATCATGCTTGTTGAAGTAAGGTAAAACATGACGAGCATGGCATGGGGTGCAATAAGACAATAAACGAAGAGAGGACACAGAACTGCTCCGGGAGCCAGGTTATAACCCTTAAACCAAACAAGGACCGGGGTTGTAACCCTTCGCCTGAACAGAACTGGACCCCCGATCGTTATTGTTAAGGCAAGCATCAATAATCATGTCATGTCACAATCTTGCACAGGATCAGGATAAGACATGCTAGAATAAACTCCATCCAATCAATCACGGCCAATCAAGAGTACGGCTTGATACTTTTAACTAACTAGGGTTATCACAGCCTAGTTACTAGCAAGATGCAATGAGATTATTCCAACAGCCACAAGCCCTGCAGACCATCCGGTTATCCGGGTCGAATGTCCGTTTATGAAGGGTGCACCACATAACTGTGTGCTGGAAATGTGCCCTACTCGTCGGTAGGCTACAAGTCCACTTAATGCGTCCAGATAACGGGATTGCCTGTAGCTGGGAATCTCTTCATGACTACTGAATCATTCTAGTAAATTAGCCTTAGTCAATTTCAGTAGGTACCCCTGACCGTGGTACTCAGGGATCCCCATCCTAGACATGATGCAAGATAGTACCAGTTTATTCGTACAAACACAATCGCCCACGGTGTCCAGGTCTTTCATACTTGTCATGTCGTACTAGCTGTCGCAACAGCATATCGAGGTGTATCATGTCAGGGTTACTTATCAAGAGTGCGCCATGACGGGCCACTATCGTGTTCTATCCTTACAACATTATAAATGAGAAAAGTTGCATAAATAGTTAATAACATATTCTTGAAGCCAAGGAAAAGATCTACAACTTTTATGTTGGGAGTTGGAAGAAATTCTGACCATAAATCAGCCAAATAGGACAAGAAAAACAATCAAATTAGACACTATACGGCCAAGGGTGAATTGGGGGCTCATGCGACAGTAGATGGGTACCTATCTATGCGGCTGAGTAAGTGGGTACCCATCTATGCGGCTGAGTGAAATGAATCTCATGCGGCTGGGTAAGTGGGTACCCATCTATGCGGCTGAGTAAGTGGGTACCCATCTATGCGGCTGAGTAAAATGAATCTCATGCGGCTGGGTGAATGAATCACATGCGGCTGAGTGAATGAATCTCATGCGGCTGAGTAAGTGGGTACCCATCTATGCGGCTGAGTAAGTGGGTACCCATCTATGCGGCTGAGTAAAATGAATCTCATGCGGCTGGGTGAATGAATCTCATGCGGCTGAGTGAATGAATCTCATGCGGCTGAGTAAGTGGGTACCCATCTATGCGGCTGAGTAAAATGAATCTCATGCGGCTGGGTGAATGAATCTCATGCGGCTGAGTGAATGAATCTCATGCGGCTGAGTAAGTGGGTACCCATCTTCTCAGAAAACCTGAGAAGGATGGCCATGGAACCCTTAGCTTCCAAGCTCCATAAAACCTTCACCGTGAGTCCAAATTTGGACTTCCATAGGTCAAAATGGGGTAGAACGAAATTCTCTACAACATGGAACCATCAAAACTTGAAAATAACAATTTTAAGTAGATCAAAACCCAAAAAATTCAAAAATACTATAAACTTAGATCTACACAAATTGAGCCATGGAGATTAAAAATGCCAAGTACTAAAGTGTGTTAGAATGCTGTGAAGAAGAGAATAGAACAATAAAATTTGTGTTCCTCCATGAAGCAAGATGCAATTGCCTAAGCTCTCTCTCTCTCACTCTCCTGGTGGTTGAAGAAGTAATGGTGGAGAAGAAGAAGAAGTAAATGAAGAGAGAGAATGAGGGGAATAGATTAAATAAGAAGGGTGGTGGTAGGTAGGAGGGTTCACCTTGGCTCATGATGAACCAAAGTAAACCATGCCAGCCGAACCAACCCAAGAATAAACCAGCTAATGAAATGCTAGAATAAATTAAGTAGGAAGACATGCAATACGGGTCAAATTACGTATACGTATACCAAGATACGCAATACGAACCACCGGCATTACAGCTGGTGCGATTGCCAAAGGGCAAGAAGGCTTTGAAGAATCGATGGGTGTTTAGAGTGAAGCAGACGGATGATGCTACTTGCCTTCGATACAAAGCAAGGCTGGTAGTTAAAGGCTACGGTCAGCGGAAAGGCGTGGATTATGATGAGATCTTTTCGTCTGTCGTCAAGCATTCTTCTATTCGGGTGGTGCTAGCATTAGCAGCCAGTCTCGACTTGGAGGTCGATCAGATGGACGTGAAGACGGCATTCCTCCACGGTGATCTTGAGGAGGAGTTATACATGGAGCAGCCAGAGGGATTCTATGAGAAGGACAAGTCACATTTGGTCTGCCGGTTGAGAAAGAGCTTGTATGGTCTGAAGCAGGCTCCAAGGCATTGGTACAGGAAGTTCGAGTCGTTTATGGGGGAGCATGGCTATCCTCGGACGACGTCGGATCATTGTGTATTTGTGAGGTAGTTTGCCGATGATGATTTTATTATTTTATTGCTCTATGTAGATGATATGCTATTAGTGGGTCAGAATGCCACTAGGATAGCGGAGTTGAAGCGCCAACTGGGCGCGGCCTTCTCTATGAAGGATTTGGGCGCAGCGAAGACTATTCTTGGGATGGAGATCAGCCGAGAGAGAGAGTCCAAGCTGCTACATTTGTCCCAAAAGAAGTACATTCACCGGATACTTCAGCGTTTCGGTATGGACGAGTCGAAGAAAGTGAGTTGCCCCCTTGCGGCTCACTTTAAGTTCACTGAGGAGCAGTGTCCATCTACCGAGGACGAAAAGGAAGATATGGAGCGGGTTCCATATGCTTCAGCTGTGGGGAGCCTTATGTATGCTATGGTGTGTACGAGGCCAGACATCGCTCATGCAGTTGGCACTGTTAGCAGGTATCTTTCAAATCCTGGAAGGGTACATTGGATTACGGTCAAGTGGATTCTACAATATCTTCAAGGCACTGCTGATTGGAGACTTTCTTTTGGTGGTGACGAGCCGAAGCTGGTTGGGTATACCGACGCTGATATGGCTGAAAATGTAGACACGAGGCGATCGACTTCGGGCTATGTGATGATGTTTGCCGGAGGAGCGGTATCGTGGCAGTCGCGATTGCAGAAGTGTGTTGCCTTGTCGACGACGGAGGCAGAATACATTGCGGCGACGGAGGCTTGCAAGGAGCTGTTGTGGATGAAGAAGTTGTTGCAGGAAATGGGGCTGAAGCAAGAGCAGTATACTTTGCTTTGCGACAGTCAGAGTGCTATTCACCTTGTGAAGAATCAGACGTTTCATAGCCGGTCCAAACACATCGAGACTCGGTATCATTGGATACGGGATGTGGTTGAGAAGAAGGACGCGGAGCTTGAGAAGGTTCATACTGATGACAATGGAGATGATATGTTCACGAAGATTCTACCAAGGAGAAAGTTTGAGTACTGCAGGCAGATCGTCGGGATGACGACTGTCACGCCCCGATCCGGGAAATCGCTCGTCCTCGCTAGATTTTACCCGAATTATCGTCCTCGCTGGGGCGTGATGCCGCACGAGCCTGGAGTTGCGCTCGTGCAAGGCAAGATAACAGGTTCACATAGAACTATCTCAATTTGATAACATAAGCAGCGGAAGGAAAACAGAGTATAACACAAGAATCTCTTTTATTGATAACATATCGAAGATTACAAAGGCTCTGAATAGCCCAACATAAATGCCGATTGGCTACAACGCTCATGATCTCTCTAGCTCACAAAGGATTTCATTGTTCCATACATTATGCCTCTGTATAGCCACCAAGTAGTCTTCGGCCGAACATCTCCATGTCTCAAGTCCGAACGCCTATGCGGAAGCTTCTCTTGAACGCCAAGGACTCCATGCCTCGGCACGACCAAGCCAAGCTCCGCCCCGAGCCGATCATAACCTGAACCTGCACATAAACTAGTGGGGGATTAGTGCTTTCGTCCTCGCTTCGCACTGATCAAGACTCGCTCGCACCCAAACCAAACACTTAATCCATTTAGTGAAACATGCATCTTAAATTGTGATCTTTCTATTTAGCCTTAGGATCGATTTCATGGCAACACTTAAACATAGCACATTATCATAAATCTGTCCCATACCGTGTTCCTGCAGCAGATACAGTTAGACATAATCTGAAACATAAACATAGTGATTCGTGCTCATCTCCATTCCCCTTGCCTAGCCTGCCATGGTTAGAATACATAAGCGATCATACGATTCGCGCAACCAACCAATCATAAACGTAAACATATGCATAAGGGTCGCAGGCCCTATGCCTGCACCCAACTCTCATCTCAGCCCACCGGCCCTATCTATATGAAGGTCACGGTATTTCGCACCGTAATGGACTTGGCATCTCATATGTGTAAGCCTACAATCGCTTCGATACGGGTTACTAGCCCAGTATCCGAAGGATCCCAAACTTACGGATATCATAGCTTGTCACAGCACTGGACGGTCGCAATCCGTCCGAATGTTGTGCACCATAAATACCACACATAATTCCCTCCTAGGCCGAACGGTCCCGGCGCCCCGGCGTAACCGTTCGAGGGAAGCCGTACCCGTGCACGGGCCATCCGAGTCCATTGACCATGCAATACGCGCCATAGCAAACACACATAACAATCCAACCAATTCCTCCGTTGCATAAACATAGTCTCGTTCCATAAACGGTTTCCCGTGCCATAAACGGTTGCCCGTGCCATAAACATAATCCACCATTCATATGTGGAGCTCCGTCGGCGTTATGTCCCAACACATCCATATTGATGCACGACGCCCAACGGCTTAGTCATCTCATACTCGTATTCAACGCGTACCATTCGTAAGTTATTCTCATAGCATAATTCCGCATCACTTAGTCTTTTCGTAACATAAGTGCCTGAGGGCACGCTCAGCACCGTATTCAATGTTCTACGCCTAGTGTTCAATGTTCTCGGAGCCGTGCACATAATGCACATCTCAATATCGTCTTTCAATGTTCTACCATCATTGTCCTACCGCGACCCGTGCACTCGATGCACGTCGCTTCAATTGTTCGATTGTTCAATGTTCTACCTTAGTGTTCAACGCATATTTTAGACACTTACTCGCCGAGCTATGCTCGCTAACCCAATAACATCTTACGCATACCATAACATATTTTATTAGACGTGAAGGAATAGAGAGAGAGAGTCAAGAACCCGCCCACCTTAAGTCGATACGCCTTGCCGTTTCGCTGAGTTGAAGCGTCTCGCTTCCATAACTCGGTCGCATAGCTAACTCTCGGACTTAGCCATTCCTTTGAACTACTCGATTGATTTGGCCTATCGCGCCCATACCACGATCCGTAATCCAGCATAAAGGCATAGCCTGCACACCAGATCAACTAACATGAGCACTTGCTCAAACGGGACTCATCCTTTGCATCGATTCGATTCATAGATTCCAACCGACTCAAAGCTTACCTTTGGCCAACGTAACTCTTGCATCGATTCGCATCGATACCTCATCGGGTTAATGCAACTCTTCGAGTCAACGACTCATCGTAATGCACCGAGCGGAACGGGATATTACATAATATACCACTCAAAATCAGGTTCGTCCTCGAACCGAAACCAACACTTAATCCAAGTGCCTCGCATAGATCGCTTCACGATCTCGTGCTACTATCGTTGAATCATACAACTTAGTTTGGATCATACACATATTTTAGGCGTCCCACCAATATATGCATTTCAGCCAAGCTCAGTTGTAGGATATCGGGACAACTAAGAAGCTCAACTTAAATCCTCAAGCATCCATCAGTCCGTACTCGACTTAGTCATATCTTAGCGCCTATTCCCAAAATACTCTTCGTATGCATCATCCCATAACATGCGATCATCTTCCAACATCTTGCACGTAACTTAATTCAACCATAACTTCGATCTCATAAGTTTCTCGCCGGTCATCTAACACTCGCATTGCATCAAGTCATTGCGCATCCGATCACAACAATTCTCCGCAACGCCTATTCGCCCAACCGTTTCCTATCTCTCGCATAACTCGAGTCTTTCATCCAATTATTCATATCACTTGGCCTTAACGACATGGACTACGTCCACATGTCTCAAATTTCTTTGCCTACAATCCGTACTAAGTCTCGCACACAACTATCCCAACACAATCCACGTTCTCGAACCATATACGTATCGCGTCTGGGGCCACCCCCGCTAGGTAACTTATCCAGACATCATGCTTAATCTCTCCCGACACAAGAGGTCAACTTGAGTTTACGATGCTCAAAGGCAACAATCTTTCCGACCCAAGGTCTCTTACGATGCGCCTATCTCCGATTATCGACCGAGTATGAATCCTTTACTCAATTTCGAATCATTCCCGACTAGTTCGTTCCATAACATAGATCGCACGCTCAACACACATAGCCTAACCGTTACTCAACCCGATCTACGACACAACTCTTAGGGTCGTTCTACTATCCGTCGCTCTCGCACATTGCAAAACTCTTGCAATCGCCTTACCGTATCATTACGCTAAGCACGTTCCTCAACATCTATTCGATCCAACATAACTTTTCAGACCATATCGATTCTAGTCGAAGGCTATTCGCTAACTTTCGATACGCGATACTCGCTCGCTTAGACTTATCCTCAACATGCACTACATCATTCCTTATCCTTCTTACGCGACTTCTTTAGGGTCATCCTATGGGACTTCAACATTCACTTGATTTGGCGGTCAAGTCTTCTAGGGTCATCTGCCCCAAAACTACGCTCGATAATTGAAGATCATCAACGAGGGACAGTTAACACGAACCATGCTATATCCTATCGCGGAGCCAAATCAATTCCCGACATTTCCTATGCGACTTTACCCAATCCGACATACAAATCCATAATTTGTCTATTCCCGCACAACTGATGCGCCGTTACTACTCGAGTCACTTAGGCACTACCGTTGACAATATCGCACAATCCTCAATTTCGCCTTCGCATCAAACCACAAGTCCATATCAAATTTGCCACGCCTCGCAAGTTCGATCATCCCCACTGGATGAATCACCATACCAGTGCTCACGCGGAATGATCGTCCTAATTTGACGTGACGCATGTGCGAGGCTGGTGTTGCGCTCGCTCAAGACAAGAATGTCAACATAGTGGTGATCCGCGAAGCAATCCAGACACTTTCGATTTTATCCGAGCAACATCCATTCACTCTCAAATTCTCCGAAGCGTTCCTACCGTTATCATCCAAACTGCCATCAACTTAACTTACATCTTATTCATCCAACAACAATGCTCAACATAATTCTCGTTCATTCAATCAGAGTATCCCCGAGTTATTGCATATCATCTTTGATACGCCTCAATACCATCGTCGATATGCATAACTTGAACATCTTCCTTCCTCATAAGCTTAAATGCGTTGCAATCACTGCCGTTATCCGAACTCGAATACGAATCAAGTCTTGTACTTATCAAGATCCATCCAGTTGTAACTACTTAACATCGTCGCGACACAATTTTAAATTCACATATTCATTCTCATATCCCTAACTCGCACTTCCAAATCGTGCTACCGATGTATCGTACTAACTCGAATTCGTTCGAACGATTCCTTCGTACTTACTCAACATGTTCCAAAGAAGTCTCCGTACTAACTCAACATAGGTTCGACCGGGTCGACCATTTCCTCCACGTACATTCCTTCGCTATGCTCAACTTATCGTTCGACTTACAGTTAACGAATCCTCGTCCGACGTATCATCCATAGGTATGACTTCGTACATAATCGTTCAACTCAATTCATCGAAGCTTACTTGCATCGACTTCTCTCAAGTCATTCCCACTCAAGTCTCGGTATTACTCCGTCCGTTGCGGACAAACCTATCGTAACAACATAATCGTCTCGACGAAGTCTATCGCAAGTTACCAACCGGCTTAACATAGATATGCTAAGTGGTATTCCATATACCACTCAGGATCGAGCCTATCGTTATCGACACAATACTTCACCACGCTTGCTCGCATAATTGGTATTGCATATACCAATCGAAATCGAGTCATTACTCGACATCACACTTCGCATAGGTCCGATATCTATCTTCCAATAAACTATCTCGTATGGCGATCCTTCCGATCCCAGCTCTAGCGTTAGCTCAAGTTTGACACACATTCAATCTAACCGTGTCATGGCGATCATATCGATCACACCCGCAACATTCGCTTATTCAAAGCTCAACGCGACATTCGGCCAACTATACATGTTCGCCTACTCAACTCGACTCGTTCAAATCGCATCCACGATCTTCCAATCTCGCTCGTTGCAACTCGTGCAACAATTTACTCTCGATACTTAAGGTCATTTTTCAATCTCGCACAACATATCGCTATCCATCCGCATAGCCATACAACACGCATCATACCATATCGACTTCGTTGCACCGATGCAACGAACGATCCACGACTTGCTGCACTCCGTGCAACCGATAACACATAATCACTCGCATAGCCACATAATAGGTATTGCCTCATATCGACCCGTTGCACTTCGTGCAACCAACAACACATATCTCCTCGCACTTCGTGCGACCAACAACATATATATCATTGCACTTCATGCAACCAACATCACCATATTCGTTGCACTTCGTGCAATCAACGACTCGTAACTTTCTTACACTTCGGGAAACCATAATCTCGTAATCCGTTGCACTTCGTGCAACCAACACTCCATAACTCGTTGCACTTCGTGCAACCAACATCCCATAACTCGTTGCACTTCGTGCAACCAACACTCTCCGGTGGCACCCGGAGATAGCGTGATAGTCACGACATACTTGTGGCAGACGTACGCACTTAATATAGACTTATTGTATGGAACATCCAATGTAGCGTCGAGCAGATCCATTAGCCATGCGGTTGCGGAAACAACTTAGAGTCAACTGAATTCGATAGCGAAGCAACTGAGGGTCAAAGAGATTCACGTACGGTCCAAAGGATGGAACCGCTCTGATACCAACTTGTCACGCCCCGATCCGGAAAATCGCTCGTCCTCGCTAGATTTTACCCGAATCATCGTCCTCGCTGGGGCATGATGCTGCACGAGCCTGGAGTTGCGCTCGTGCAAGGCAAGATAACAAGTTCACATAGAACTATCTCAATTTGATAACATAAGCAGCGGAAGAAAAATAGAGTATGACACAAGAATCTCTTTTATTGATAACATATCGAAGATTACAAAGGCTCTGAATAGCCCAACATAAATGCCAATTGGCTACAACGCTCATGATCTCTCTAGCTCACAAAGGATTTCATTGTTCCATACATTATGCCTCTGTATAGCCACCAAGTAGTCTTCGGCCGAACATCTCCATGTCTCAAGTCCGAACGCCTATGCGGAAGCTCCTCTTGAACGCCAAGGACTCCATGCCTCGGCACGACCAAGCCAAGCTCCGCCCCGAGCCGATCATAACCTGAGCCTGCACATAAACTAGTGGGGGATTAGTGCTTTCGTCCTCGCTTCGCACTGATCAAGACTCGCTCGCACCCAAACCAAACACGTAATCCATTTAGTGAAACATGCATCTTAAATTGTGATCTTTCTATTTAGCCTTAGGATCGATTTCATGGCAACACTTAAACATAGCACATTATCATAAATGTTTCCTATACCGTGTTCCTGCAGCAGATACAGTTAGACATAATCTGAAACATAAACATAGTGATTCGTGCTCATCTCCATTCCCCTTGCCTAGCCTGCCATGGTTAGAATACATAAGCGATCATACGATTCGCGCAACCAACCAATCATAAACGTAAACATATGCATAAGGGTCGCAGGCCCTACGCCTGCACCCAACTCTCATCTCAGCCCACCGGCCCTATCTATATGAAGGTCACGGTGTTTCGCACCGTAATGGACTTGGCATCTCATATGTGTAAGCCTACAATCGCTTCGATACGGGTTGCTAGCCCAGTATCCGAAGGATCCCAAACTTACGGATATCATAGCTTATCACAGCACTGGACGGTCGCAATCCGTCCGAATGTTGTGCACCATAAATACCACACATAATTCTCTCCTAGGCCGAACGGTCCCGGCGCCCCGGCGTAACCGTTCGAGGGAAGCCGTACCCGTGCACGGGCCATCCGAGTCCATTGACCATGCAATACGCGCCATAGCAAACACACATAACAATCCAACCAATTCCTCCGTTGCATAAACATAGTCTCGTTCCATAAACGATTTTCCGTGCCATAAACGGTTGCCCGTGCCATAAACGGTTGCCCGTGCCATAAACATAATCCACCATTCATATGGGGAGCTCCGTCGGCGTTATGTCCCAACACATCCATATTGATGCACGACGCCCAACGGCTTAGTCATCTCATACTCGTATTCAACGCGTACCATTCGTAAGTTATTCTCATAGCATAATTCCGCATCACTTAGTCTTTTCGTAACATAAGTGTCCGAGGGCACGCTCAGCACCGTATTCAATGTTCTACGCCTAGTGTTCAATGTTCTCGGAGCCGTGCACATGATGCACATCTCAATATCGTCTTTCAATGTTCTACCATCATTGTCCTACCGCGACCCGTGCACTCGATGCACGTCGCTTCAATTGTTCGATTGTTCAATGTTCTACCTTAGTGTTCAACGCATATTTTAGACACTTGCTTGCCGAGCTACGCTCGCTAACCCAATAACATCTTACGCATACCATAACATATTTTATTAGACGTGAAGGAATAGGGAGAGAGAGTCAAGAACCCGCCCACCTTAAGTCGATATGCCTTGCCGTTTCGCTGAGTTGAAGCGTCTCGCTTCCATAACTCGGTCGCATAGCTAACTCCCGGACTTAGCCATTCCTTTGAATTACTCGATTGATTTGGCCTATCGCGCCCATACCACGATCCGTAATCCAGCATAAAGGCATAGCCTGCACACCAGATCAACTAACATGAGCACTTGCTCAAACGGGACTCATCCTTTGCATCGATTCGATTCATAGATTCCAACCGACTCAAAGCTTACCTTTGGCCAACGTAACTCTTGCATCGATTCGCATCGATACCTCATCGGGTTAATGCAACTCTTCGAGTCAACGACTCATCGTAATGCACCGAGCGGAGCGGGACATTACAACGACATCCTCCCCATAGTTGTGAAGGGGGAGATTTGTTGGAGTGGGTGGGGTTCCCAATCTATGTGAATAAGATCCCGGAGTGCGACGAGCGCCGTTCGATGTCGAAGAAGCTCGGGAATTAGGCAACGAGGAGTTGCTGCTGCTGCTGCTAACAAAGGGGAGTTTCTGGACCTGGGCCACCGAGTTCTGGCCCAACTCTGTCTGGCTGTTCCAGAACCATTCTGGCAGCCCGACACAGAGTTCTGGCCGAACTCTGTGTCGTCGGGGCTGAGCGAAAATCTGGGGTGATTTTTCACCATTGGATCTAATCAAACGGTTCAGGTTTGTTGTGGGACTAGGGAGTTAAGTTGGGATTTTCAAACCCTAATCAATTATAACACAATTGTAGACAACACAAGAAAAGAGAGAGGAAGGAGGCAAGAGTGCCATTGCAACTTTGGAAGAGAAGACGGAGGATTGAAGGTCTTTTTCGGAGGAGAATCGGATTCGGGTAATCTCTACTCGTCGTTCTTGTTCTTCGTAGCCTTGTAATCATTGTTCTTGCTTTCAAGTGTTGTGGAAATCCGATTTGGATCGGGAGAAGTTTGTAGAGGGTGTAATTCTTCTATTTCATTAGTGGAGGCTTCTCAGGGTTGGACTCCGATCGTCCCGTGGTTTTTCCCGCAATGATTTTTCACGTCAAAAATTCTCTGTGTCTGCGTGGCTTGTTTTTGGATTTTTTTTGGTTCGTGTGTTGTTTACTCGATTCTCTCGCAGGTATTCTCTAGTTTGGGGAAAGGTTTCCGCGTTTCTTTCCCAACAGTAAGCATTTGGTTGTAGGCATAGCAAAGCTCATTTTTTTGTGTTAGGTGGGTTTGATCTCAACGAGGAGTGCTAACGTACTAATAAATAAGCTAAATGATGGGAGCTTACATCTCCTATGAAAATATAAATTTCACTTATTATATTAAATTTCACTTATTATATGTGTTATTTTTAAAAATAAACTCAATCCATATTTTTTTTAATATAGGAGATGACATATATTTGATAATTGGGAATAACAGATCTACTCTCGTAACCGATTACAACCATTTAGCAACCAGAAAATTTGTTCCAAAGTACTCATTTTTTAGGAAATTACGTTCAGGATAACATGTTTGAGAAAATTGGAATTATAGGAACATTCTGTCAGACGTCCAATTTCCGCCAGACCGTCCGGCTGAAATCGCGCGGGGGAGGGGGGGGGGGGGGGGTAAGGTTTTAAAGTTTTCTGTAAAAATTATTTCCAACAATGCAATAATTTAAACCCCAGCCATTTAAACTCCAGCCGTTGGTAACCCTTGCCCCACCCCCATTCCAAACAAACCCAACCCGCCCCCCCTCCTCTCCGCGCGATTTCCGCCAGTTCGTATGACAAAATATTCCTATAATTTTAATTTTTCCAAACATGTTATCCTGAATGTAATTTTTCAAAAAATGAGTACTTTGGAGCAAATTTCGGTTTAGCAACCCAAAAAAAATACTCATCAAACCAAGAATGTATATAGAAGAAAGAAAAAAAGACAAAAATCTTTTAAACATCCCATCAAATTTTCCCGTTAGTCTTTTACTAAAACTTGAGTAAAACCAAAGAAAATGGTTTATAAGCATTACCAACCCTCCCCTCCAAAAAAAACTAATATTTACAAATAAGCCCTCCATAAGAATTTAGGAGGCAGGAGAAGTAGCCGGCTGGGGAAGGAAGCGATAGAACCGCGGCTTCCCGGACAGAGAAGCCGAGGAGTCGGCCGGCTTGTCGCCCGAGCGAGCTCCATTGGTGGCGGTGGCGGTTCGCTCGCACGACGGACACACGGAGAGAGTCATAGCCGGCAGCTGCACGAAGAAGGGATGGGAATGCGTCTTGAGAGCCCTCAGCTCGGAGAGCTCCTTCCGCAGCCGGCGGTTCTCGTCGGCCAGGGCCTCGCAGCAGCGCTTCAGGTACCCGCGGTCGACCTCCGTCTGCTTCAGCTTCGTCCTGAAGCACACAAAGGACGGATATTATGGTACTAGGAACAACATACTTTTGGCAGTCGTATACATATCCAGAAGTAGGACAGTCAAAATTTTAACAGTTCTAATTTTATATGGACTGCCAAAATTTTGACAGCCATGAATATGTTGGCAGGACTTTCAAAATTTTGGCAGTCCGAAAATGTATTAATCTCTTCTAGTAATTGATATAGTGCCCTCAACATTTGTCAAAAAAAAAAAAAAAAAAACACTATAGTGTATGTTGTATCGTATTGTGTTATTGTTATGTCAGTGTTGTATCGTATCAGAATGTTGTGTCCACTAGAGTATAATACTAAGAAAATCCGTTAATTAAGATTACATTTGATTGCTTAAGAAAGCGAGAGAAACTAGAAAAGATGAAACTTAAAGTAAATGTAAAAGAATTTAAATTTTTAACACTTTCTACCCAACAAAACACAACATAAAACCAATATTTTAAAATTTGGATCGGAGATCGATTCGATCATAACACTTGGATTGGGTCAAACAGGTCCAATCAATTGATTAATCCGAGTTGAACCGCTTATACAGACTTACAATTTGACATTGAATATATTACATAGTACACAACTATATATATATATATATACACACACACACTACGTACAAGTTCTATGTGTTTACTATAGTGGAATTAGTCAAGAAATAAATATTAACTTTGATTGTATGTAAAGTCCAAAACAAAAATAGAAATCAGGATCAAATCGGTTCAAAATCCAACTGTCCGGACTGTGCGGTAGTCTGACCAAACGAATCGTCCGAATTGATCGAATTTTTGTAAAAATAGCCTATATGTATTAAATCAGCCCTAAAAAATTACACATTAACAGGCTGACCGGTTCAACCGGCTAGTCCGATCCGAATTATAAAACATTTATAACACTAAGTCTTGTTCAGTTTCCTTTCTCCCATCAGCAGTTTGACAAAACAGCATAACAATGCTCGTTTCCATCTGATCATGTCTATCTAATGTGTGAGGAACATACCAAAATACACTAATTCAAAAATGACTTTCTAACAAAAACTTTTTATATACGGTCCTAAAGAGTAAAAGTGATGTTCGAGACAAATAAATAAATAAAAATTCAGAAATATTTTGGTAGTTCATAATGATAGTAGTAAAAAAGAAAAGAAAAAGGGAAACTAAGACCATCAAACGCTTTTTCAAAGACATTAAAATTGTTGATTAAAATTGTATAATCAATTTTTTCAAGTTTTTTTTTGACTTGTCTCTTGTTCTAATATATGACGTTTAGATATTCTATAACAAAAAAAAGTTCTCTAAAAAAAATTAAAATGAGTCTGCTGAGCTTTTATTCAGAATTGAACTTATATACATTGAATAATATAAAAAAAAATTAGTGTCCTCTAAAATTTTGGACGTGAAGTAGCCATCTCATAGATCTTGTATCAAGTCCGAACCTGAATGCATGTACATATAATTTGGACCTATATATGCTGATTTGGTTGTTAGAAAGATACGTGACAGCTACATATAATTTTGAGACCTGACACTAACTATAGAGGTAAAGGTGCCCTCAAAGCAGCTTAATGTTCATATAATTTTTTTTTATTTATCGAGAATGATACAAATGTATTATTAAGAAATAAAACATTAAAAAGTATAATATTCAAAATAATATATGTCATAATGAGATACTAATAAAACTGAGGAGGTTCAAAACCAAAATAAAATAAAATTGATGTTCCAGACAAATTTAAAAAAAAAATCAACAATATTTTTGATAGTTCATAATAATAATAGTAGAAAAAAGAAAAAGAAAAACTTAGACCATCAAACGTATTTTTCAAAGACATTACAAAATCACTTAAATATCTCGTCTCGTTGTTTTGGAGGCAAAATTATTGGTTAAAATTGTATAATCAATTTTTTCAACTATTTTTTTTTCTTTTGTTTGACTAAGTGACTTGTCTTTTGTTGTAATATATAACGTTTAGATATTCTATAACAAAAAGAAAATTCTCTAAAAAAATTAAAATGAGTCTGTTGAGCTTTTGTTCAAAATTGAACTTATATACATTAAATAATATTAAAAAAAAATTAGTGCCCTCTAAAATTTTGGACCTGAAATAGCCACCTCATGGATCTTGCATCAATTCCGAACCTGATTGCATGTACATATATAATTTGGTCCTTTATATACTGATTTGGTTGTTAGAAAGATACGTGACATTGACGATATAGTTTTCGCAGATTTAAGAAATAGAGATTCAAAATTTAAACTTTAGAGTGAAAAAATAATAACTGATGAAGCACACACAAAATACCTTGCTCTCCTGTTCTGAAACCAGACCTCCACTTGCCTGGGCCTCAGGTTCAGCTGCCTAGCAAGTTCCACCTTCTGCCTCTGCACCAAAAAATAGAGTCAATCCAACAAATAAAACATGCACTCAAAAACTAAATTTAAAAAACAACTAAATATATAACCATAATAATAATAAACTCAAAAAAAAAAGGAGAGATGAGTCAATAATTCATACTGTATAATAAATTATTAGCTTGTTCAACCATCCTAAATAAAAAATAATATTATCAGCCAATTTACAATATTTTTGTTACAAAAATGCTATTTGGCTCCCAAAATATTTGGGTGATGCCATATTTCATTATGTGACATATGACATAATTGTTGACATGGCAACTGACATGGCAAAATTTAACATTAAAATTAATATTAAAACGGCTTAATTGCACTTTGATATCCTCAACTATTCCGGTTTTTCAACTTGATACCCTAAACTTTTTTTTGTAACTAGTTGATACCCGAAATTTTTTTAGGACGAAAAAAGTTTAGGGTATCAAGTTGAAAAATCGGAATAGTTGAGGATATCAAAGTGCAATTAAGCCTATTAAAATTGATAATAAATTAACATGATAATTAACGTTAAAATTAACATTAATATTAAGATTAACCTTAACATTAATATTAATATTAAATTTAATATTACCATTAAAGTTAATATTAACATTAATATTAATATTTAAAAAATTTGTTTAATTAATTTTTTTGGTTAAAATTTGCCATGTCAGCTGCCATGTCAGATACCACATAATGAGAGATGACATCACTCAAATATTTTTGGAGGCAATTAGCACAATTGTTTTTGTTATCGGTTCAATATGACATGACTCATTCTATATAATATAAATCGTCACACAAGAATAATTTATATGTATATACCGGGTTAAGCGTTTTATGCTCCTTGAAGCTCTCTTCAAGGGACGCAGACTGCTCCCTGGTGAGCCTCAACTTCTTTCTCGCCGCGGCATTCTCCTCCTCGTCGTCCCCCTCGCTCCGCGTCGGGGCGTTGACGGCAGTCGCCGGGTAGGAGGAGGCCGCGCTGGCGCTGGGCGATCCCTCTCCGGCGTCCTCGGCCGCCGGCAGCAAGTTCACATCGAATCCCCGAGCCGGGGCGTCCAAATTGTCTGCACGCAGCAACAAGGACAAGTAGAATATGAATGGCTTGTGAAAGAGTTGGTGAACATAACAGGGATCGTTGGAAACAAAGGGTGGACGCAGGACTTTGATATATCAAAAATGCTATTTGGCTCCCAAAAAGTTTCGGAGGGAACCTCTGCCAAAGTCTCGTCCCCCCGCACCATCGGATGAGGGCATGTGTGTGTGATCCGTACGCACGCTCGTTAGATCTAACGTTCGAGAGCGGCGGAGCTTCGCGTCGCTCTCGACCGTTGAATTGAACGAACGCGCGCGGCCCCACTCGGACCCTTCGATCCGATGGTACAAGGAGGACACGACTTTGGCGGAGCTCCCAGCGGAACTTTTTATTCGCGTCGTATATATATTTAAAAAAAATTTGTACTTAAATCTCAATTTTTTAATCTTATTAAACTTACATCCTACTTATTATCACTAAAAATATTTTTTTTGTACAAAAGAAATATTTTTCTTGACAAAATAAATATTTTTAATGACAAAAAGTGAAATGTAGGTCTAATAAAAAAAGAGATCTAAGTACAAATTTATATTAATAAGTGGAATGAAAGTCGAATTTTTTTAAAAAAAATACATTTTTCCAGTAGATTCAGTTGATCCTACTTGTTTTTTTACTATGTTCGTTCCCTGAAAATTCATAGACTTTGTCAAAAAAAGAAAAAAAAAAAAAAAAAAATTAGTACAGATTCCAAACAAGAAAGACTAGTTTTTTTTTTTTTTACGATTTTTAGTAGGAAAAAAATGAACATTTTATTTAGCAGGAAAAAAAAAGCTACCAAAATTATAAAGAAAAAACTCAAAAATAATTGAAACTTTTTCAGTGAAAAAGAGTATACTTATCATTTGAATCAAATATTAATTTTACGATTCTAGAAGTACTACTAGGAAATATTGAAAAAAAAAAGAGAGAAAAAATGGCCATTTTAGCATAATGGAGCTGCCAAAAATTAAAATAAAACAAACTTTTTTCTGGAAAATAAGGAACTTATACTTCCCATATGGGAAAGACCCAAAAAAAAAAAATTCCAGGAAAGAGATTTAAAAAGTAAATGTAAAAAAAAAAGAGTTTTTTTTTCCTTGGTACAAATTCTACTAAAAAGACGGCTCATTTTATTTTCTTTTTCTTGGTAAACCATAAAATCTAAGGAAAACCCATCACATTAAATCGACCAAAGAATCGAAAACCAAAAGAAAAAATTAATCAAAGAAAATAAAGAAAAAATCCAATCTTTTCGTTACAGTAATCTTTTTCGTTGGTACAAATTCTACTAAAAAAGACGGCTCATTTTATTTTCTTTTCTTGGTAAACCATAAAATCCAAGGAAAACCCATCACATTAAATCGACCAAAGAATCGAAAACCAAAAGAAAAGGAAAAAAAAAAATCAAAGAAAATAAAGAAAAAAAATCCAATCTTTTCGTTACAGTACTCACTGTTATCAGCTGCCCATGGGAATCCAATCCGAGAGGAGGAGGAAGAAGAAGAAGAAGAATGAGTCAGAGGGAGGAGGCTGAGCTGCACCGGCGGCTCGCCGGAACTCCTCTCTCCCTCCTCCTCCTCCCTCCTCCCAAAGCCCAAGCTCAACCCCAATTCCATTCGAAGAAGGAAGAAAAAGAAGAAGAAGAATGAGAACGAGAAGAATCCAAAAAGATATATATATATATATATATATATATAGAGAGAGAGAGAGAGAGAGAAGAGAGAGAGAGAGAGAGAGAGAGAGGGGAAAGAGGAAGTTTGCTTTTGACCGACAAGCCCAGGTTGAGAAAAGAAAATGCTAAGTTTACTACCAATTTCTTACAACCTTTTTACAACCTCACTCACTAACTCTTTACACATGGGTCCCATCGGATCCCACCACCCCTCACACCCCCCTGCTACATGGGCTCCATCCGACCCCACCATTTACTCCTCTCTTCCAATCGAAACCCGACACGTGGCGGGAGTAAAGGAATTGTAAGAATTTGGTTGTAGGCATAGCATTGCTCGGTTGAGAAAACACAGGTGACCAACAAAAGGCAGGCAGTGTAAATTATAAAAACTTTACAAAACCTTAAAACAAATCACAAATATATCATTGGACAAATTAAAAATAAAAATTTAGTAATATTATTTGTGTTCCTTTAAAATGTCCCTTCAAACTATCATTTCTTATGTGACAGCTGACGTGGCATCTGACATGTCAGCTCACATGACAAATTCTAACCCCGAAAATTAACTACTAAATTATTTAATATTAATATTAATATTAATATTAATTTTCATTTAGACGTTAGTACTAATGTTAACATTAATTTTAATTTACGTTTAACCTTTAATATTAATAATAATAATAATCTTAATATTAATTTTAATATTAATTTTAATGTTAATGTTAATGTTAATTTTTAAAATTTGTCTTGTCAGATGTCACGTTAGACGACACTTGAGCTACCATATAAGAAAAGATACTTTGAAGAAATATTTTGGAGGGACAAATAGTATTTCTCTTTTTCTTTTTTACATACCACTATGATTTCATTTGACCGGACATATCTTTTGTCCCCAAATTTTATATTTCAATCGTGTCATCTTTCCGATAAAAAATATAGATTATACTAGTTTTATAAAAAAAAAAAAAAATCCAAAATCGATGGGACCCATATTTTCTTATAGGAGATGAAACATAATTGGGATACCAAATTTGGGAACAGCTTATTTACTCTCTTTACTTGAAAGCCAAATTCGCACCCCCAACATTAATGTTACTAAAATATTGTGAGAAAGTAAAGGTCTTTTTAAAAGGATTTCTAGCAAATCCCTCTTTCTTGCATATTTGCATAAGACCCAAATAAATTGCATTTTTCAAAAAAAAAGTTTGGTAAAAACACTATTGCCAACGATTTTGCTAACGGGTTGTTTAGTTAGACGAAGTAAAAAATTAAAGTCAACATTTTGCGTACGCATTGTGTATGTGCGTCATGAGTACGTTTTTATGACTACTTCGTTTGGATGCTTTGAAGAGGTCAAAAATTCTGAACTTAGATGTTTGGATGATTGTTGAAATGAGTTGAAAAGTGTAACTTTTGTAGTTCTTTTGTTTGATGTGTAATGAAGTGGTAGTTAAGAAGTGATATGGTCAAAGTAGGTGAGATTACCCCCCAACACGTGTTATTAAGTTTTCTAATTATTGTTAAATTGTAAGTAGCACACATTTGCAAAGATAATAAATTAGTAAATATAATAATAAATACAAAATTAGCAAATAATAAAAGTAGAGCACATATATGTTATCAATTGTTAGATAGACAATTAAAGAACATATAAAGAAGATGTATACACATGAAGATACATAATTTGTCATAAATTTTAACAAATGAACAACAAAGAGTAAGATATGGTAACATATATACAATTAACATCTATCTTGAGTGGCCCTTGTGGTCTGTAGGGAGATCCATAAAAACTCTGGCTGGATGGCGGAAGATGAGTGGATCGAGCCACAAAAGTATATTATTTTTTTCATTTATGTTGGGACTTGGAGGATAGTGGGCCGAAAAGGCATACAACACAGTGTGCACAAAATGTTTCGAGCGTTACGTCAGGCTCCATAAAAAAAACTAAGACAATAAGAGCATATGCTACATCCAGAGGAGGTGAAACAAGAAAATATGGCGGGACAGACAATAACAGCGGTAAGTATAGCGAGGGAAGAAGTTCAGCACTTTCGCTTCAGATCAGCAAGGAGCAAAATTCAGCAACGAACAGTTCTATGGCCATTTTAATTGCATCCTCTCTCGGAGAATGTTAGGTTTTATTGAATTTTGTCATTAGTAATCTCGTCTCTCCATTTCACATTAAGACAAATTTTAGGTATATATTTTAATATTTGAACTATCCTTTATTGTCTTGTACATATGAGGTGTGTTAGTTCAAGTGGTTAGTATGTTGTGAGATGTTTCAAGTGGGCAAGGTTTTCATGTCCCCCAACAAGCATTTGTTTTGTCACAAATTTCTTGGAGAGAGGGGGTAAGCTCGGATTCAGACGAGAGGCGCAAAATAACGCGTTGATGACGCACTTTGCACGAACACATCGGACGCGCTCTTATGCCAAAAATTGCTTATCCATGAAGGAAAGTGACAAAAAGTGTTCCAGTTGTTCTTCCAAACTTGTTCGTTCCGTGGTTCAGATCGACAAAAACGGTCAAATCTTACTTTGAACAACGATGATTCTCATCACCTCAGCAGGAAGAACAGCTAATTAACTCTATTAGCTTTGTTTCCAACAATCTATTCTGGTTCTTTTTCAGCCATTTTTGGCATCTCTAACCGATTATTTCGCTCACCAGTTTCTGTAACACAGTAACAGATTCATCTTCTCTTAGAGGCTTTCCCTTTTATTAGATTCTTTAACTAGTTCATCTTTAGAAACCAATTTACTAGTTGAGTTTAAACAATTCTTATGAAGTAGATGGGACAATCTACATGAGAGTATACTAAAATATAAAAATCTCGAGGGTGACACATAAATTTTAATTATTTATAAGGGCACAGTCAAAGTTGATCAGGACTATCCAATTTCTGGCAGTCCTAGACACTTTATGGACTGCCAAAAAATGTGGCAGTCCAGCCGAACACGAGATGGACTGTCAGAAAATGTGCCAGTCCATAATGTTACTAGGACTGCCAGAACATGGCTAGTCCCTGATCAATTTTTGTTGTGTCCTTATAAATAATCTAAATTTTCTCGGTTATACATCTTTGGAGAGTAGGTAGGCCTACACTTCCATCCACTGAATAAGAACAGAGAAAATGGAGCTCACTTTAACTTGTATCAATTGAGCTGGACTTGGAGTTAGGTGCTAATTCAGTTGTTGTTTTCTTGGAAGTTTTTTTTTTTTTTTTTTACTAGAAGAAGAAAAAGAAAAGACGAATCGAAAATTCGTTCTGCTTCCAGGTGTCGTCATTTTTGCGACATTTTTTTGCCACGTACAAAAAATATACGTAACGCTCGAAAGGCATTGTTTGTGGCAAAGACAAACATACCTAACGCTTGAGGTGCAATGTTCAATAAAGCAAGCGTTTCTTGTTTAACATAGGAGTGAGCATCGGTATAATCGGTCGATATTTGGTTAATTTTTTGGTATTTTTTAAAATCGATATTTAAAAAATCAATATCAATATCGTACCATGTAGAATCGGTTTTTTCGGTTTCGGTTAAATCGGTATTTAGTCGGTTTTTGTTCGGTATCAGTATTTTACCAATTAATATTTGATCAATTAACACACTTAATATTGTAGAACCTCTTAACTTATAATATATATATTTTACTTTTTTGGAAGCATTAATTTTAAAGTCAAGGCTCTACCAACCAAACAATTAATCAAAATTATTAGAACAATATGCAACAAGTCGCTAACACATAAAAATGAGCTTAAAATATCAAACGCGGTCACTAAGTTTAATCTTTAGTATAAGTTTAAGTAACCAAAATTCACTTCAAAGTTCTATAAGAACACAAAAACATAAGCTCAAAAATCAAAAACTCAATTCTTAGCATTCTTAACATAAATTCAAGTCCACTAAAATCCATTCCAAGTTCTAGGAAACCAACCAAAACAAAGATAAAAATAAAAATGAGTAGTGTAAAATTAATCATGAACAACATTAAAAAAATGTGTGTGTGTGTGTGTGTGTGTGTGTGTGTGTGTGAATCGGTTCGGTTCGGTATTTTCGGTATGGTATTACACTCAAACCGTTACCATTATACCGTAATTTAGTCGGTTTGGCAATTCGATATCGGTACATAATTTCGGTTCGATTTTTCGAAATATTTTTAATCGATATTTGGTCGATTTTTCGGTATCGGTCGGTATTTGCTCACCCCCTAGTTTAACATTTATTGTTTGCCATTTAAAACATCGATCAGTACAATTTGACGGTCATACATGAAGTACGATGTAACAATTGTTGTTGTAAGTGACAGTTGCAGATGTATTATTTGAATCCATGTTAAACGATGTTGTTAGATTTTTCCGACCCATCGTTTGGAAATATGCAATTAGGTGTTTGGTTGCAGCTCGCAAACGGTATTAATGTATTACATCGAAGCATGGTCATTATGTTACCACTTGCTATGCTCGTCAACTGTCTAGTCTGATTTGTTCTCATTACCATAAACTCATTCATCCAGTGGGTAATTGTTTTATGCTTCATCTTGCTTTAAAAACTAAATTTTCAAGCGGATACTGACAATGAATTTGTATCCGTATAGGATAATGAATATGTAAAGGAGATACGTAAAAATATACTTGAATCTGATCATACCTTTACAAAATTTATATCAAACTGTTTATTAAAAAAGAAATTTTACAACACCCCTAGGCCATGTTGGATTCGCGAAATCATGGCTTTGGAAGAAAAAATAAAGAATAATAGGAGGAAAATGTTTTTCTTCATCCTTCCCAAGAATAATAAGAGTTCATTTTTTTGTCCTAATTTTTCTGAATTTTCAAACACCAAATTTTTTTTTATAGGAACTACAACTTCCCAAAAAAAAAATAATAATAAATAAATAATTTACTTTCCTTTCTTTCCAAGAGGCCTAGAAAGTCAAAAGTGTAGTTATTCCATGAAGAAGGAAAAAAAATTGTCCTCTAATAAATCTTTGAGAAGAGGGATAGAAATATAGAATCCAATACATTTATGGACCCGTAGGGATCCCTTGGTGAATAAATGCCAAACCGAGGGGGTTGTGGTGTGCATCCAAAGTATTTAATTCTCGAGCAATGCCACAGTTACAACTAAACATTTACAACCTTCTTACAATCACTCACTCATTTTTTGACATGTGGACCAGGTGGTGGCCTGGCCCACATGTCAGCAAATGGGTGTAAGTTGTAAGAAGGTTGTACAAGTTTGGTTGTAAACCAAACATTTTCCTTAATTCTCACCCTAGTAAGTCTTAAATTTTCTCCACTAACCAGAGTTAATTGCGGTTAAGTGAGGAAGAGTAGGATCAATACATATAATCTTATTTGGATTTGATTCAGAAATTAAGTAGGATGTATTTAATAACTCTTGTTTTGATTGTAGCTTTTGAGTGAGAGGAAGATTAATAAAAATATAATAGTTACCAAAATATTCTTATTATGTCATAAAATTAAATTTGGTTGAATTTTTTGTTAGAATTTTTCAAAATATCTTCACAAATGAGTAAACTACGGAGCAGCATGTTGAAAAAAAAAAAATTTATGATATGATATGTGACTTTTTAAACAAACCTTTATATTCCTTTTCGATTTGAGAGTTAAAAATAGACAAAAGAATTAAACAAACTCTCATTTAATCTTCTGTAACCTTTCATCCTAAACCCTCGTTCTCAAACCGAACATGATTTTATTTATTTTCACTTACCTTTTTCTTACTTAACACTGTTAATCCTCAATCCAAAAAGACCCTTAATTAAGAAAGAAAAAAAATTATATAATAACATATTATTAAAAAAATTAAGGCTCATCAGTACCACGTGATCGAATTCGGGTGAATAATTCCTACTCTCTTCTTTCTGTTAGTCCCGGGGCTTGATCAAAGATGAAAAACAAATGCAATCGAGATCTGAGATGTCACACAAAAACTTTGCAGTTATCAAACTCAAAATCTACGATGGTACAATAAATCAAAGAGCCAAATTACAATCTGAAGGAGGAAAAAAGAGAAGAGAAGATCTCTCGTTCTTCCTTGCAAACGTGTTGCAATTGGGACAGAACGAGTTACAATAAAACTAGAGAGAGATGAGAAGAAAAACAATGCTGGGGTGTCAAAACACCGTTGCTCAAAGCAAGATTCGTCACATACGATCTGCTTCCAGGAACCAACAAGTTGAAGAACTTGTGGAACGCTCGAAGTCACCTCTGTTCAGACTCCTCGGATGGAAGTGCAAAGTGCGCCAACAAAATGCCACATTACGCCTCATGAGCCCGAGCCCGAGCCCGAGTCCGAGTCCGAGTCGCGGGCTTAGCTCCAAGTGGAATTAATCCAAGAGAATGACAAAAGCATTAATGCTTAATCCTTGGAGCCATATTCTTACCTCCTAGTAAAATCACCCACATGGTTCCCTCCTTAGGGTCACCACCCCATGTGCATCTCTCAACAACACAACCAAGTATATATGTTGAGATAACTCATGGTGCATTTTCGATGTGGGACTATAATTTCACAAGGCATGTTGAGAGCAAGCTCTCTCCATGTAAAGAAAGCACCAACACTTTCTTCCTATCTTTCTTTCTCGTCTTTTCTTTTCTTTTCTTATCATCTACAGTAGAAACTCTATAAATTAATACTCGATTATTTAATAAACTCTCTAAGATAATATTTTTGGCCGGTCCCGACTCGGGGATAGGGTGCTAAATTAATAATTCGCTAAAATTATAAGATAATACATTTTTGATAATTTCTTCAGACCCCATATAAAATATAAATTAATAATTTCTTATATATAGCATATTACATGAATGATTTATGAAGGTTTCTTGAAAAATGACTCAATTGTCTTTTGTTTTTTGTTGAAATCAATTTCCCCTTGAATCTCGTCTCTAATTTTCCTCAGCATGGTAAGAACTTCTGGTGTTGTTTTCTCATAGCTCAACAAGAAATTGTTCAATGTGATTGCCGCTTTAATAGCTTCGTTTCGCGAAGGGGGCTCCATTGTAGAACTTTCATCATCTTCTTCATCGATATCATCTTTATTAATTCCAATAACGCTTTCAATAATTTCTTCATCAGTCAACAACTGTGCAACTACATTTTCTTCTGGGTGAGTCAGAACATCTTCGACATCCATTGCATTGCGATAACCCAACTCTTTGATCAAATTCTGGAGTTCTTGAGTGCTTTCACCACCTTCATCTGAGTTCTCAAAAGTCACGTTATCTGTTGATCGAAGTTTACAATGACGAAAGCAGTTCGCAATTGTATTTGCACGAACATCCATAGTCCATGCTGAAATTGCAAGATTCATTGCATCTAACACATTTATTTTTGCTGGATTTGGAACCCCTAATTCATAACCCTCCAAAAGACTTCTATAAAATCGACGACGATAATGCATCTTAAAAGCTCGTATGATCCCCGCGTCACAAGGTTGAATTTTTGAAGTTGTGTTTGGTGGCAAAAAAAATAATTCAACATTTCGCAATCCTTCAATAATTTTTGGATGAGCAGGGCAATTATCCACAATCAAGAGAATTTTTCTTCCAACCATTTTTTTATCAAGTTGGCGAACATATTCTTCAAATAACACACCAGTCATCCAAGCTCGTTTGTTAGCACGGTACTCACAGTTCAGACTGTTCAAGTTTACATTCTTGAAGCACCTTGGTTTAGCATATTTCCCAATAATCCATAAAGGAAGTTTTTCCGAACCGTCCTCATTATAGCAAATAGCAACAGTTAGTCTTTCCTTGTCTTGTTTTTTCCCTTCAAGCTGCATTGTTGCAAGGGAATGATCCGGTTGAAGTCTAAAAAACAAACCTGTTTAAGATCAAAACATGTAAATAATTACATCACTAAAGTACAAAATATAAAATAAAATAATAAAAAAACAAACCTGTTTCATCCATATTAAAGATGTCTTTCATTTCAAACTGATCAACTTTGTCTCTTATGGATTTTAATTTGTCCTCCATGCCTTCCATTTCAACAGATCCACTCTCTCCGAAACGCCGGAAATTTTTAATTCCATATCTTGCTTTGAACTTTCCAAGCCAACCAATAGAAAAAGTAAAGTCTGGAGTATCCACTGGATACATATCTTTCATGAACTTTTTCGCCTTCTCGATGATTAGTTCACCTGTCATATTCACATGTTCTTGATATTGAAGAATCCATTCATAGAGAGATTTTTCTAGGTCAGGAAATTTTGCCGGTTTGTGTCGCTTAACATCGCCTCTTTTGGGAGCAAGTGAGAGATACTCTAAAGACTGCTTAACTGTATTCGATATTGTCGCTTGACTCACCTGCAAACCATAGTTACTATGAACCCATTCTTGCAATTGCTTTTGAGTGAGACTTGGATTATCCTTGTTGTGCTTGCATAATGCTCTTCGAATCTCGTCTGTCATTGTTGTTTTTTTCACACCTTTAAGATGGGAAGCCATGTTGTGTGTATGATTTGTTTGTGTTAACCTATTTTGATCTTGTATTTATATAGAAAATATTTTTAATGTCCATAAAGTGATACACTGAACACAAGAAGCATAATAAGGTGGGAGATTGAAGGTTTCTTTCAAATTGGGCCCTTCATTTGATATACACATGCATTGTATACAATAATTAAGTGGAAGCTTGAAAGGTGTTTGTAAACTACTATATAGAAAATATTTTTAATGTCCATAAAGTGATACACTGAACACAAGAAGCATAATAAGGTGGGAGATTGAAGGTTTCTTTCAAATTGGGCCCTTCATTTGATATACACATGCATTGTATACAATAATTAAGTGGAAGCTTGAAAGGTGTTTGTAAACTACGTAAATATTTTACTATAAATTAATAAAATATTAATTAATATATAAATTAATAATTATTAATTTATCGATTAATTAATAACTCTTTTAATTAATAAATTTTGGTGGTCCCAAGTGTATTATTTTATAGAGTTTCTACTGTATGTTACCATGTTTATTAGGGAGAGACCTCAGCTGATGTTGATGGATAGACATGACAATGTATGGGAAAAGTGGGACAAATTGTTGGGTTCGCTCACTGGAAGCAATCATAGGCTGTGATGGCAAAGGGTGCAAACAGAATGGATGGATGGATGGATAGGTTGAATGTCTGGTGCAAGAATTGAATCAAAATGATACAGGATCATGGCTGATTTGATTACTCAATTTCGCATTGATAACGGGTTTATCGTCTCGGGTTAGGTACATAGAATAGTGTGCGTTCGGTTTATTCAGTTTCAACCGAATCTAAATAGTTAAATCTGAATAAAATAAAATTCTAAACATCCAAAAATTGAATTCGAATCGAAATTAGCCATAACGAAAATCGAACGAACCGATAAGCATCGGTTTGTTTTGTTAGACTACTTTTATTGTTTAATAAATTGGACTAATTATGGTTTATATATATATATATATATATATATATATATATATATATATATATATATATATATAAAGTTGAGTTCAAAGTTGGACTAGTTAACAAAGTCGGTTGATGCTATTAATATTAGATTTTGATACATTTTTCTGATACTAATATAGAATACATATCCAACCAAGAGTCCTAGGCTAAAAACCCAGCCCTCTAATTTTGCTAGAATAAAATTACTGAAAATAGAAGAGGATAGATAGGAAAGCTATTGAAAAAATGAATACTATTTTTAATTGAAAAATTCTACAAAAGTTCTATCTATTTTTAAAAAAGAAAGAAAGATACAAAGTTTATTTTCAGTTTGATCTCAAGTCATCAGTCTTTAAATTTAATTCTTCAGGTATAACTTTCTTTAAACTTTGATAACGGTCTTCGATATCTTTCGATATTCAGATAAATGGATATTAGTCAACAAGACTTCGTCGCTTCATTTGCCAGCTTTAGTGATGTCATTTTTAGTAAAAGCTTGAAGTTCAGTTCATTAATGTTGGAACTTTTATTTCTTATCGAGTCTGTCTTACTGCATGAAGTCATTCTTAAATACAAATTGGTCAGATTTTCAAAAGATCCAGTACCATTCCATTCGTCTTCTTGGGAAATTTTTTTGAACATACACTAAAACAATATTCTGATGCGAATGTAGATACTGAACCCATTAGAATATCACGTGCCAAAGAAAAAAATATATATATGATGAATCTTTTTCATGTGTTTCCACCACTCCAAAATATTTTTATTTCATGTGTTGGGGGAGAAAACTATTTTTATTTCTTGTTTTGTAGTATACTCTTAGTATGAGATAACTTAGAATAAACTAGATAAGCTGCTACTACAACAAGGCTAGTTTGTCATAAGTTGCTCTTCATATAAATTAATTAGAATTTCTAAATATTATTTAGTTTTTGTTTTTTTATTATCTACTTCAGTGTTCATATTTTACAAAATTATCCAAATATATAGAAATTTCTGGCAAGTAGAGGGGCAAGGGGAGAAGCACGGAGACTTGTAGAAATTTATGGCAACTATCCATAACTAATCACATGCTAATTGACTAACTAATGGAATAATTAGTCATGAGCTAATCACTAATCTTAACTAATTTAGTTAGTTATACTCCTTGTGATTAAAATAATTAACTAAATTTTTTTTTCACATTTATTAATAATTCGAAAACTCTTTTAAAAGAAAAAAAGAAAAATATTATGACACAATTAGCTATTCTAATGTAAAGAAAAATTGATTTTTTTAATAAATGCGGTAAATCCAGATTTAAGGAATTACAGTTGCTTGAATAAGCAAGTTTATGTGCAGGCACATGTAGAAGCTCGTGGCGCGGAGCTCGCTTGGATGCGTCGAGGCACGGGGTTCCTTGGAGATTCGAGGCGTACGACCGCGTGGAGTCAGGACTTATACGAGACATAATATATGGGCATCGTCTTCCGACGCATCCGCTGGTTCAAGATATGTATTGAGAGATGAGAGAGAGCTGAGTGACTTGTAAAATGAGAAAAAAGCGAGCCTGAGAAACTTGTAATCATGGCCTTGCGCCCATTATAATCTTTATTTCAATATCAATAAAATACATCATTTGAATGACTTGTGTTTTGTTCTAAATTTCTGTTGCTATTATTCAATGTCTATGTTTGGGACTTCTGTACGATGACCTCGTCGCAGCCGCTGTAATCGGCCGTTATGGAATCCGCCTTATACGAGCGCAATCTAGACTTGTGCGGCATCACGCCTTAGCGAGGACGATCGCTCCTACAGGAGCGGGACGTGACAGTTTTCTCCTCCAAAATCTTCAAACCTTACTTCAAAACCTCGTTAATGACTCTCCATTCGCAATCTTCACATCATATCGTCATCATCAGTTTCCACTTCATCATCATCATCAGCATCAACTGGAACCCCACTTCACCATCATCATCAACTGGAAAACCATTTCATCATCATCATCATCAGCATGAACTGGAACCTCAGTTAGAGAAGAGAGAGCTGATGTGAAGAGAATTAAGTACTTTTTGTCATTCTCCGTGTTAAAATTACAGAGAATTAACATTCTCCGTGTTAAAAATACAGAGAATGACCTTTTTCGTGTTAAATTGACGAAGAATTGCCATTCTCCATGTTAAAATGACGGAGAATGGCCATTCTCCGTGTTAAAATACAGGAGAATGGTCATTCCGCGGGTTAAAATAACGAAGAATTGCCATTCTCCATGTTAAAATCACGGAGAATTGACATTCTCCGTATTAAAAATATGGAGAATTGCCTTTTTCCGTGTTAAATTGACAGAGAATTGCCATTCTCCGTGTTAAAATGACAGAGAATGACCATTCCCCGTATTAAAATACAGGAGAATGGTCATTCTTCGTGTTAAAATAACGAAGGATTTCCATTCTCCGTGCTAAAATTATGGTGTTAAAATGAATAAGAATTGTCATTCTCCGTGTTAAAATCACGAAAAAATTTCATTCTCCGTGTTAAAATGACGGAGAATGGCCTGTAGGAGAATAGTCATTATACTAAGCCCTAGGTTCATCCCATTAATTTGGGCTTAGGACTTAGTAAAATGAACCTATTAAATGAGATTCATTATACTGAGCCCTTTGTTCATCCCATTAATTTGGGCTTAGGACTTAGTAAAATGAACCTATTAAATGAGATTCTTTATATTGCGTCATATGTTCGTCCCATTAATTTGGGAGTCTTTAACCGACGGTCACGTGGACTGTGGTTTGGACCACACTCACCCTATATAAGGGAGAGTTTTTATGAAGAGTCGCATATTCTCTCTTAGCATTCCCAACACCATGCTCAACCCAGACGTAGCTTCGAACGGCCGTCGTTGGCCTTGCACAAGTTGGTTATTGGTTGTGGATCCCTTCTTTCAAAGAAGTTGTGTCTTTGTACAAGAGCTGCTGATGAGTGTCGAGATGTACCGGAATGCCCACCATGAGGAGTTAGAACCTGAGCGACGTCTTGGAGGTCATGACGACAGGGTTTGGGTTGATTGCCAACCCGAAGAGCCACAAGTTGTTCTCTGTCCTGCTCATAGCGGCTGCACGCCTTTGTTAGGCTGGAAGAGCCTCAGGAGCTGCCGCGAGCCAATAGCTGCTTCAAGAAGTGGTCTGCTCTGACGAGAAAATGGCTCGATGTGCGTCTGGGGGTTCTGTGGGTGCAAACCTTGATGGCGACGGTATTCACATCTTCTATCCGCAGTCTCTTGCCACAAGGGTAGAAGTTATGAAGCTATTCAGTGTAGAGCAACAATTGCTTAGTTCTCACAAAAGAGTCCTACGATCATACTGTGAAGACTAACCCCATTGTAGATCTTTAGGAGTTCTTTCCATATAATCACAAAGAATCTGTAATAGACCCTTGTAGGTGTGATTTTTAATAAAAGAACTTTTTGTGATCTTTTTTATTGTATGTTCTGTTAAAAAAAATTATGTTGTATGTTTCTGTTGTATCTTTTAGAAGAACCCCTTCAAAGTGTCAGAATACAGAAGAATGACCATTCTCTAAAATCACGAGGAATGGCCATTCTCCGTTGTAAAATTACGGATAATGGCCATTCTTCATGTTAAAATCAAGGAGAATGACCATTTTTCGTTGTAAAATTATGAAGAATGGTCATTCTCCGTGTTAAAATCACAGAGAATGGCTATTCCCGTGTTAACATGCAGAGAATAGTCATTCTCCGTGTTAAAATCACAAAAAATGGTCATTTTTCGTTGTAAAATCACGTAGAATGGCCATATTCTCGTGTTAACAGGCAGGAGAATAGTCATTTTCCGTGTTAAAATCACAAAAATGGTCATTTTTTCGTTGTAAAATCATGTAGAATGGCCATTCTCCGTGTTAGAATGCAGGAGAATGGTCATTTCCCTTGTTAAAATTATGAAGAATGGCCATTCCCCGTGATAAGATCACGGAGAATTGGCTATTCCCGTGTTAACATGTAGGAGAATAATCATTCTCCGTGTTAAAATCACGAAGAATGGTCGTTCTCCGTTGTAAAATCACGTAGAATGGCCACTAACAGAATAAGTCGTTTTAGCGACGCCTAAAGACGTCGCTAAAACGACAAATTACGTCGCTAAAAATATTTACCGACGCAATTACCGACGTTTTGGACTTGTCGCGGAAACGTAAGTCGCTGATCTTTAAAACTTCGTCGAACGTCGCAAATACCGACGTTTACCGACGTATATTTACGTCGGTATATACTGGGATATTACCGACGTCTACCGTCGTTTCGTCGGTGGATTAGCGACGTGTTGAAAGTCGCTACACGTCGGTAAAATCCTGAGAACTTACCGACGTTTACCGTCGTTTAAAATGTCACTAAATGTCGGTAATTCCTGGGATTATTACCGACGTTCACCGACTTTTACCGACGGTCTCCGACTTATATGGACGTCGGTAAACGTCGGTACCCTGAAAATTTTTACAGATTTACCGACGTTTACCGACGCAAACGTACATCGGTGGACGTCGGTAAACGTCGCTAAATCTGTAAAAAAATAAAAAAAATAAAATACAGAATGTCCTTTTCTCCCTACAGTTTAAAAATATAACCATAAAGACACAGTATAATAGATATCCTTTTCTCCCTGGGTTCGCCGACCCCTTCGGTGGAACACTCAACACCGGTAAACGTAAACCACAGAAGCACATTAACATCCAATTGAAACGAATAATAACATAAACAACAGTATAACACAATGTAGCAGGCAACAAATAGAATGGGATCCAACAAATAGAATAGGATCCAACAAATAGAATAGGCACAACCAACAAGTATCCAAATAACCAAGTCTACACCAAATAACAAAGTTTACAACCAAATAACCAAAGTCTACACACAACCAACAAATAGAATAGGATCCAACAAATATGATCCAAACATCCAAGTCTACACAACCAACAAATATCCAAGTCACAAACAAAGGATCAAACAAACACAAACAAACAGTCATAACTAGGACTACTAGGGATCTGGTGAAGGAGGGGCACCGTCGCGACGAAGGGATAAGAACAACTCATACTCCTCAAGTAAAATCGATACCGATGGAGCAGGCAGTGACGTCGGTGGAGTCGGTATCGATGAAGAAGGCGGTGGAGGCGGCGAAGTCGACGACGATGAAGGCGCACCCGGAGGACCAGCACGCTCCAACACTTTAAGTCGCTGGTTGTATGAATCCATGTTAGGTAACAGTCTATCACAGCTCTGAACCATCGAATTCGTCACCAATCTCAGCCTATCAGTCATGGTCACCTGTGCTGTCTGCAGCTCCGTCACCGTGTGCACTAACCCTCAATCGTTGTACTCTGTCCTCTTAGTCGTCTCCATGAGCTCCATAATGCCGCGGTCGAGCGCATCCAATCGTGCTAGCAGCACAGGATCGTCCCTAGGGTGCTGAGACTGCTCCTCGTTCCGTCGTAGCAGGTCTCGGGCAGACTCCTGGGACGGCTGTGGACCATGCACACTAGCAGGAGATGCCCTAGAGGACTGGATCGCAACTAGGGCGCCATAGGATCCTGTACCGTAGTACGTACCCTTATGGAGTCCACCAGCGGCGATCATCCACAGCTCGTCCGTCGACGGAGCTTGAGTGGGCTGCGAGAAAATACCGGCCTCTCATGTATTAGGTGCACTAGCAGTAGCCCGTTCCCGCAGCCTCTGATACTCGACCTAGAAAGTATGGATAGTACTCTATAATTTCTAATTTCTAATTAATGTACTTATTATTACTAACTACATGAATATTTATTTGCATCATATTTACTAAGTTATATTAAAATTGACACGAAGTATTAAATTAAGATAACGTATTGTAATACTTACATAGGTCTGCTCGGCCCTCTCATCAATAATGCCTTCGCCCTTCCGATGGGTGGCCAGGAAGACGGTCACCTTGGCAGGGGAATAGCCTTCTCCACAACGCCAACACGAAAAGCATTCCTGTTCCTCCGGTACGGATGATCCTTCGGCAGGAATTGTCGATGACAATCGAAGAAGCACGGTTTGCCTCCGTGTTTCAAACGAAAAGCCTTAGTGCTGTCCATGCAATACGGACATGAAAGATGACCATGCATGCTCCATCCATATAATATTCCATAGGCCGAAAAGTCGTTGATGGTCCACATAAGTGCTGCCCGCATCTGGAAATTTTGTTTTCTAGATACATCGTACGTGTTGGAACCTACTTCCCACAGATGATTCAACTCATCAATCAATGGCTGTAAATACACATCGATGTTTCTTTTCGGATTGTTCGGACATGGGATAATAACGGTGAGGAACATATACGGAGTCTTCATGCACATCCAAGACGGTAATTGTACGGGATGACGATCACAGGCCAACACGAATACTGGGATCCTGAAAGTCTGAATGGGGTAAAACCGTCGGAGCAGAGACCCAATCTGACATTACGCGTATCAGAAGCAAAATCTGGATACTCTCGATCAAAGTGCTTCCATGTTTCTCCATCAGATGGGTGATCCAACACTCCTTCGGTATGTTCCCGCTTATGCCAACTCATGTTTTCTGCAGTTTTTTTCACCATAAACAACTGTCACGACCCGTACCCATTTTTTTTAAACGAATACGAGACGTGTCCAAGCCAGCCTACGCTGCAGTGTCGACGGTAGAACGCTGTTACGGCCATGAAGATCAAAATCCCAAAATAATGCTCATTCACAAAAATTAATTTAACTTACAATGATCACAAGATTTACATTTATCGAAAAATATAAACTTGTACAAAGATTTGAATGACTACAACTCCGCTATCTAACTAGTTTCTAGGCTTTTGTCTGTAAGTACCCCCGTATCTTCCATGCTAAGTGACTCCACGGCTAACCTGAAAAATATTGGTTTCCAGTCAGGAATGAAACGAGCACAATTCAATGAATGCAATTGCAAATAAAGAAAATGACTATAAAACAAAGGTTAGACATCAATTATGAGTTTTGAAAATAAACAGGAAATACAGAAAATCAATAGTAAATAAATAGACACAACAGACTTTCCCCAACTGTTAGAAGTACCTTTGATATGTGATCTGTCTCGGGACAATTATGCGACACGGTCTACATGGTCTAAAGTTACACGGTCTATAGTTACACGGTCTACAGCTACACGGTCTACAGAAAAATATTACAGTAAAGAAACACTATCTACAAAATAATAATTACGATCTACATAGTTTAAATGCAGTAATAATCACGATCTACATTGTCTACTTTGCAATAAAATAAAACACTGTCTACACTGTCTACAAGTAATAAATGCAACACGGTCTACACGGTCTATAAGAAATAAATACAACACGGTCTACAAGAAATAAATGCAACACGGTCTACACGGTCTAAGGTCAGATCACACATCCTTGGTACTTCTCATTCCCGACTCAACAATTTATAATAGAAAATAATCACATAACCAATGACTAATCAATAAAATATAGTAAAAATCAATATCGAAATGCAAACAATAAACTGTACTAGCCTGTGGTCCTTTGCTGGTGAAACCGACAATCTGACCTACTCAATGTGCCACTATAGTCAAAACTCGTACAACAGTCCCTGGAAGCTAAAATAAACAATACCAATGATCTCAGAATAGTCCAATTAGCTAGGATTGCCTGTCCTTACGTCCAATTCTGGACACAGGGGCAAAACGGTAATTTCGGGCAAAAATAGTGTCCGCCGTTGGACCCGCTTTGCACCGAAAAACGTGTCAGAGTCAACGGTCTCTAAAGTCATCAAACTACATGTCTATGGATCCGATTTTCCGATACGAATCCAACCGCATGTCCAGAGTTGGATTCCGGCGGACCGTGCACAAAATTGCCCGTTGAGTGGAACCGCAGGGCCCGCAAAACGGTGATTTTATCAACAGTCTCAGAATCGGACCAAACTTGGCATGCAGGACCAGAAAAACGATACGGTTCTGTTGGCGCAAGTTTCGTCTCGATCTGACGAACGTGCACAAAGTAATTGAAGAATTTGCAAAGTGCACGATACGGTGAATTTCGACGGATACGCATCAAATTCGTCGCGCACACGCGACCAATTTGAATTCCGCCAAAGCCCACACGACCACGAAGCTGTTATGCAGCTTTTGATGCTTAGGTGCGCGACCACGTCGCCCGGAATGGCGGGACGCACGTCGTGTGGAATAATTTTCTAGTTTTTAAAACAGGTTTTTGGGAAACTTTGGGATTAGATTTCTCGACGCTTAGTCGATGAAATCGACTTCTGCAAGAAGGGCCGGGGAGCCCTATATGTTGTCTAAAAATGCCTTCAAATAGTTTTCTAAAATTCCTAACATACGGATCATAAAACGCCTTCAAAGGTGGGCCTTTGGGACGGGTTACTATCCTGTTTTGGACCGGTTTTCGCCAATCTTCGGACTCGTTTTACGAGACACATAACGCAAAATAAATCGAACTATCTGAAGGGTGTCGGAGTTGGTTATATCGAGATCGTTCCAGCGTTTACGGAACGGAAAACGATCGCACGAAGGTGGAGCTATCTCGCCGTGAAGTAGCTCCCTCCACCCGCCATCACTGCTGTGTTCTGCCGATCCTGACCGCGCGCGCGCGGGTCGGCGGCGGTTCCCGGCCGGCCAGCGGCCCCATGTGGCAGCGCCCCGTGCTGGGAGGGTCGCCCAGGGCTGGGGTTGGGGTTGGCGATGTTAGGGCTTAGGATTTTGTTCGATCTCGATATATACTCACGTATATATACGCTCACCCGAACTTGACAGGGTGTTCCGCTCGACTTGGGGTGAGTTGCACATACGCTTCTATTAGCAGCCTAGTAGTCCCTTGGGGAAATCAAGCTCGGCCTATGGGCCTGTGAGTTCGGGTGGGAGTTTGGTTCACAACTGTTGCTTCTTTATATTTCTATTTCTTTTTCTTTTATGTAACTTAATACATATATATATATATAAATTTATATATATATATATATATATATATATATATATATATATATATATATATATATATATATATATATATATTTATATTTATATTTATATATATATATATACTCATATAATTACTTATATAATAATTCTCTAAAATCTAAATAATTCTTTTTTTAGTAGAAAAACACGATTCTCCATATTATCTGTATACACATATATATCTATATCTATATTTATATTTACACGTATACGTCTGTATTTGTATATACATACATATATTATACATTTATATACACTCATATCTATATATTATATATAAATATATACACACATATCTCACTATATATATTTATCTATATAATATATCACTACATATATTTCTATTATTCATATCACTATATGCATTCCTATCTACATATAATAATATTTATTTGACCAAATTAATATAACCCATAATAATAATATAATATTATACAATATTACCCTCAATAAAATAAATATACTAATAATAACAAATTCAATAACTCAATAATGGGGTATATGCCATTGCGTACCGTCTCAATTCTCCAGAATATACAAAGACCCATTTATACAATAGTCACCGAATAACACTCATAATAATATTTATAATATTTAAAATTACGAATACCTAGGAAACATTCATTAAACCATTATAACGAATTACAACATCCTCATACCAAATTCTATCAATACGACTGTTATTGGACGTACCGCATGACTACATGGGCTTGGGCTTGCTTTGGGTCCAATCTGGACTAGTTCGGTACGCCCGAGTCCCCTTAAACCCAATAATACAATTACTAAATAAATAAACCATCGGTAAGGGTTAAGTTGTAACTTGGTCTGGTTTTTCAAGTTAGGACATCACTATTGCTCGGTCTTCCCTAGCAGGGCTAATACACTAGTCAAAGCACGCCACTGCACTATCCGTACCATGATTGCTAGTCACCTTGTACCTCAAACTCAACCATGGCTAAAATCTTCTACCATAATAATTAACTAAACACTTATTTATAAAATTCTAAAATTACCATTTAAATAAATAAAATATTTTAAAAATTCCGGGAAGGGGAGTTACAACAACCGCTGCAACTACGGCATCAACGGCAAGTAGTGCATCGAAGAGGTAGGCTTCCTGGCACCGACAGACTTTCCTCTACCACATGCCTTGTAGCGATCGACACCATAAAATCTACATGCATCTTCATCCTTGTTGTCTTTGTAGTACAACATGCACCCGTTGCGGCAGGCATCAATTTTTTCGTATCCCATCCGGAGCGATCTAACCATCCTCTTAGACCGGTAGAAGTCTTTAGGCAAGTTCGCACCCTCAGACAATATTTCTATAAGCAACTCCATAAGACGGTTGCAGCAATCTTGCGACATGTTAAAATCGAACTTGATGTTCAACAATCTTGTAACCACCTCCAACGGTGAATGATCCTCACAACCAGGATATAATAGAGTCCTTGCATTCTCCAGCAACTCCATGAACTGTGCAGCATCGGGGTTCGGTACCTCCTCAGGTGCATCATGATCATCCGGATCGAAACTAGGCCCGGCCGCGTCAAAAACCATGTTCACCAACCCATCGTCGTAAGGAGCGTTGCTGTGGACATCCACATAAGGCTCGTACTCCGATGCTAAATACACAAGTTCTCCGTGCTCGCTCCACTGATAGTAATTCGGTATAAAACCTGTAATGACCCGCTTCGCCCTAGCGGAATGCCGATTCAAATGGCAAGTGCAACGACTCAAACGAGCCATCGACCCGAAGAGTTGGCATCGACCTGATGAAAAATCGATGCAAGGCTTACATTGGCCCGTCAAGATGAATCCAGACTTAGACTTTCAAAGGCGCACTCGGAGTGTCGCTCGACCGATGCGAACATCGCTAAGGTGGGTGGCTCCGATGAACCCGTCTTTGCTTAGCCTAGACACATAACAATACGGACACTATCACGAGAATCGTTAGGCGATACCACCGTGCATGCTAATAAATGACTCAACGCACCTAGCTAAGGGAATAATCCCATCTTGTATGCTTGTATAGAATATGGAAAGGAACTTGGAAAATGTTAACTCTCGTACTGCGCTCCACGCTCGTGCTAAGGCACAAGCTGACGTTCAAGTCCCTTATGCGTTCAAACAATGAAACAATGAATGATTTACAACAATAAAATGGGAAGACTATCAACATAGTGGTTCCGAGTAGAGTTTAGCAACATTGAAAGACTATGGGTCCGATGGGTCGCCAAGGCGGCTCCCGTACTGGGAGTTGCGTAACTTGAATGAATGAATCAACGAATGAATGAATGAATACGTGAATGAATCAATGAACGAACGAACAAGTGAAAGAAAGAAAGAAAAGAAAGAATACATGAAAGTTAAGAAAGGAAATAATGGTTAGCGACAGGTGTGACGGGCACGTGCAACGGGGCTCGCTACCCGCACTGCACGGACGCCAACCTGGTCGATAACACATTATGGCTAAGGGTTAGCCTACGGCTCGGTGACAGCCGTTAAGTTAAAATGACAAGGAAAACAAAATGGTCGTGGACAATCCATTAGTATACGGGAGGTGGAAGATATAAGGGATTTCCAGCGGCACAGTCAAAGTGTAAAGGACGTGCCGGTCCGGACGAAAATCAAAATATGGCTTACGGGCTGCCTGAGTACGGGCTTGGCCACCAGGAGACGTCAGACCGGGTATTTCAAAAGACCTATCAGGGTGTACCAAGCCGCACGACATAATAGGTAAGAAATTACCAAGGGGGAAGACATGTCCAAATTGGCATGTGATGCCAGCGACCGATGCATATAGATTAAGTGGGCTTTGCTGGTGGCAATCTACGTGCAAGTCCTTACATTGAAATCAAAGTAGTCTAAGTTAACTAAGTGAAGTGCCTTCTGAACAGGCTTGAATATTACACACCAAATATTCGAGAGTACTTCGGCAAAGGAGTTAGAAAACACGCCTACGACGCGCTAGGACCCGAGGCAGAGACACGCCCTTGACATTGACAGTTCACATGAATCACGTCAAGTTATTTCCTATGAATTGTTGACTAACTTGGTTTACTTTGGACAGGGAAGGCCGGACGGTAAGTATGGGTAAGTCGTGCATGTATTTCCATGAAACACATTGAATTTGGCAACACGAGATAGGTTATGAAATATGCATGAAACTGATCCTAAGGCAAGATTAGAAAGACAATGAATGATAGACGGTGCACGAAAGTAAATAGAACATGTTTGGTAATGATAGCATTGTGGGCGAGCTAGCCTCCCCACCAGTGCATAACAATGTACTGATAACCCCACAGTTTGCTTGCAGGAGACGTCGTCGGGTACGGAGCTTCCCTCGAACGTGC